>JBBMOC010000022.1:2828461-3108545 GCA_037975185.1 Centropyge bicolor | reverse complement strand
CGCCAGAGGAAATACAGTCCAGTAGGGCTCAGATGCCAGCTGGCTGCATCAGCTTGAAACCGATCCTGCTTCAAGCCATCTTCATTCTACAGACAGACTGAGGTTTACAAAATGAGTCTCAAAATGAGAGTTCAGATTTCTGTGGAAAAACACAGCTGACGTGTGGTTTTCATGCATTTTACAAAAGTCAACTGGATTTTGGTGCCCAAATACCCATGATCGACATCCTGCCCTGTGATCCTCATCTGACAGAGGATGTTTGGTCCTCATACATCCTGATACCACCCTGGTGTCATCTGCAGTGTGCAATGTGCAAAATATGGCAATGATGTGTGAAATGTTTCGGTTTATATTTCAACTTTCAATTTTAATCAGAGTTTCAATGGAGACAGAAATGTGTCAGAGGCTTCTTCCTTTTGGCTTTTTGCATCAGATTGTATCACATCTTTGCCCTCTGCGCTGATGCTACTTGGAGTTCTGGGTCATTTTTAAGGTGACCGCTAAGTTTGCCCAGTTTGTCCTTCAGAGGAGCGGGAGCAGCTCACCCTGGCACGTTAGTGGATTAGATGTGAGTCGGTGACTGTGTTGCGGATTAAAGCTCCATTCAAGAGCAGCGACTGGCCCCAGTCTCTGGAGGTGTAGTTCAGAGCCAGCTGAAGATATTGGCATAAAGAATGAAACCTCCTTGTCACTCATTCAGTGGAATGTTTGATTAGATAAAGTTGTCAATCAGTGACTTGGTAAAAAAAAATGTGTCTTTGAGAGGACAAATCAAATAAAAAAAACATTCATTTTTCATCTTAAAAAACAGTATAAAACATTTTATTGAAATTGTGATAATGACACAAATATGAAACAGAAACATCACAATACAGCACACATGCAGGTTTCAGACAGGCCATCGGATCTGCGGACTAACTCATGAGTGGATCCCCTTCTAAATCCTCCCAACGTTTACAACAGCTAAAGTCCCCTAATAGAGCTGGAGGAGCTGCAGGTTGAGCGGCTAAAGCCCGGTCGCTGACGTCAGTCCATATAGTTGTGGGAAGCCCAGAAAGGTGCTAAGCAGGAGGCGTCTCACTGTACACACACAAATCCAAAATGTCTACCACGAACGCAACACGGCCATCGAAGCAACTCCAGCTGCGGAGTCGTCAACACACTACTCCTCTAGGTCGAGTCTAACAAAGTGAACCTTGATTACATATAATACATCACATTACAGGATTCTTCTTTTTACTTGACACAACAGAATTTCAAGATATGATCGATGAGCTTCTGTATGAGATTAGAGGAAAAGGTCCAACAGAACATGGCAAGCAACCACTGGAAACTGTAAAGAAAAGCCTGACCTGTGCTACAGAGAGTACAACACTGATTTCAGATCAAAGACGACCTGTGCACACTGACATGTCATACATCAACGTGCTCGTCAGTCTTTGTCAGCGGCAGGGTCAAGGGGTGCTGAGGGAAGCGGATGGCCTCGCTGTTGCGCCTCATGTACGCGTGGCCGCTGATGGGGTACCACATCTCCGTGAAGGTCAGGTTGGCCACGGTGATGGCGCAGCGCCCCAGCACCTTGAAGCCGGACTTGCGGTAGAAGGGGACGAGGAAGTCTTCGCACATCAGCACGGCTCGGCGCACGTTGGGCAGGCAGCGCAGGTACTGCAGGTAACGCCACATCAGGATGGGACCTTTGCCCTGCTGCCTGAAGGTGCGGTGGACAGCCAGGACGTGGATGTGGAGGGTGGAGCCGTGGGGCTTGTGGAGAGTCAGGGCGTCCTGGAGCAAGGTGGTTAGAGATCACAGTTATTGTTCACTTTACACGGATGAATGATGGGATGTAAAGGTGCAGGATGTCTTACTGTAGTGAGTCTGTCCTGGTCCCAGAGAGAGCCGATGATGAAAGCCACCAGCCGGCCCTCCTCAAACCAGCCCATGGACAGCTCCGGACACAGCGTGAGGAAGTGACGCACCTCGTCCAGGTGGAGGGGACACTCACCTGACACTGAGATGAATGCTGAGAGAGAGAGAGAGAGAGAGAGAGAGAGAGAGAGAGAGAGACAGAGAGACAGAGAGAGAAAGACAGAGAGAGAGAGAGAGAGAGAGAGAGAGAGACAGAGAGAGAGACAGAGAGAGACAGAGAGACAGAGAGAGAAAGACAGAGCGAGAGACAGAGAGAGAGAGAGAGAGAGACAGAGAGAGAAAGACATAGAGAGAGAGAGAGAGAGAGAGAGAGACAGAGACAGAGAGAGAAAGGCAGAGAGAGAGAGAGGGAGAAAGGCAGAGAGAGAGAGAGAGAGAGAGAGAGGATGAGAATGGCCGTGCGTAAAAATGGTTTGGCACAACTTTTACGCACAGTCAAATCGGAGCAAACTGCCAAGTAAACTTTGTGCTGAGTGTCTAATGTTGATTCAACACAACCTCCTTAACATTTCAATTACAAACAAACATCTGACCTGTGATTACATTATAGCAAAAAGTGAATGAATCAGGTCTGTGGCTACGGCAGACGCTTTTACGCACAGCCGTCTGACGCCTCTCTTCACTCAGCTGAGCGGACCTGTCCTCCGGCACAGACGCGACTCCTGCTTCAACACCGTGGACCACAGGTTGAGACGCGTCACTCACCTTCTCTCTCGATCTCGAACACGCTGATGGCATCCTGCGTGTTGAGCGGCCGGACCTCGCTGGCCGGGAGCGTGTGTCTCCTCTGGATGCCCGGAGAGACGGAGGCTGCGGGCTGCATGGGTTTGATGAAGGGCTGCGCTCCGATCACTGACATCATACGACCTGTCCACCCCGTGTCCACCTCCTCCTGTCTCCTGTCCCGCTCTTGCAGGATCACCTCCGCCGGGCCCTGCGAGGACAGCGCGCGCGTCCACATTTATAGGACAGCTTTGGAGGCTGTGATTCACCAGCTTATTTGCATTTGAATATATTTGATGTCAGTGAATGAATGAAGGTCACAATTGTGCAGGGGCCATTAAAATGAACCGTGCAATTAACTGTGATGCTGTTTGGTGTTTTTGTGCCCTCAAATGAATTGACAGATAATAACAAATGATTTGCTATGAACCATCAAATCAGGCCTAGTTATAGCAGGTTAGAAGCAGTGGATAAAAGTTTGATCAATTGGCACAGCTCATTGATTTATGCTCATTTATTACTATGTATTAAAAAAATCACACTATTAAAAATTAAAGTATTTTCCACCACATGAACAAAGGCTGCAGGCACACTTACCTGAGGATGCTGAGGTGTGTGTTGGTGAGTTGTTTTGTGCACTGAGCAGCTCTCCTCCTCTGTCTCTATCTGTCTCACCACCACAGAGGTCTCTCTTCATTATGAAGTGATTATTACTATGAGTCACATGATGGAGGATTACAGAAGTTGTTTCCACAACTCTGCGCATTACAGGCACTTTATCTCCTCTCAAGAAGAGGCTTCATTTCTCTGTGTGCTCTGGAGAAAGTGACCAATAAATAAATTGCAGGATTTTGGTTTGAAGCATTTAAGTTTACAGGGATTTTATGTGTGCATCAGTGGTGAGAGAAGATCCTTTAATTAAGTCAAAGTACAAATACGAAAATGCTCATTTCCAAGTCAAAGTACTGCATTCAAAATCCAATGTGAGTGAAAGTACAGAAGTGCTGTCAGTTCAATGTAATTAAGAGTGTGAAAGTAAAAGAACTGTTATATATTAAATTACATTATGAGATGGTTCATACTGATGCATCAATGCATGAGTAGCATTTCACTGTTGGAGCTGATCAGGTGGAGCTACTGCACATTTAACTACTTTACATACTGTTGGGTAGTTTGGTCCAGCAGTTCCCACCCTAGAGGTCGGTCCCCTGAAAAAGGTCACAAGATAATCCTGAGGGGTCGTGGGATGATAGAAAGGGAAGCAATGAAGAAAAAAAGAAAGTTTTGCTACAAACATTTGAACTAATTCTTTATCCTAATTTTTGCTTTTTTGTGTGTGAAATATTGAATTGAATCATTTTACCTCTTTGAGTTATTTAAACCATTGCTGACATCTAAAGAGAATATGTCTCTGTCGGAGTTAATAACATGAGAGGTAAAATTTTGACACTGTTTTTTGTGAGGTGTCATAAATCTAAAGGGTGGGAACAACCGGTTTAAACTTTTTTTTTGTATTTTATTTGTTTATCATGTTTTACAAAAAACCCTAAAAACTAAAATCTTTTTATTAAGAGTAACTAGTATGTATATCTTTTAAATAAATGTATTTCTATCTGGATTGTAGTAGAATAGAAGTGTCAAGGAACAGAAAATGGATTGCACTCAAGCACTTGTGTAAATGTACTTAATTAATTTCCAGCACTGGTATTGACAATCTGGATTTGATTCAATGGAGTTATTGTCTGTGCGTATTATTTTGCCTGTGAATCACACACACACACACACGAGGAGGTGTAGACGGATGAAAAGGAGGGAAGGAGCACCCTGAGAACTGAAGAAGCATTTCCTGAGAAACATGTGGTTTGTTGACTCATCCCAGAGACACATCATGAACCCACAGCGTCCCCAGTCTTTGGCAACAAAATAATGTTTGAAAAGTTTTGTATAAGTGACCCATAAAATACACTGTGAGTGGACTGGGCTCCATAGACTTTAATGTATTATATAGCTCCTAATAACTCATAAACTGTACATGATAATGAGCATTGGTACAGTTGAACGGTGTGCAATACTGAGCATTTTGAAATATGAATGGAGTTTGTACTGTATACAATAGCAGAGATATAAATACAGTTGATGTCTATTGGATTGCTTTTAAATCTTAATAACTCAAAAAGTATAAAAGTTATCGATAAGAAAAGTCATAGCACCCATCTACAAAGAATCCCGCACGGTCTGACATTATCAATCATTGTGGTGACATAAAAGCTGTAGCAGGACATACAAATCATCACTTTCCCCACTAATGTCTCATTACATATGCAAATTTATGAATATTTTATGAAAATACCTTCATGAAATTAGGCAGGGTTCAATATATGAACAGTATATGTGGCATAAATGGGTTTGGAGAGCAAAAGAAGGCACAGAAGAAGAAGAAGAAGAAGAAGAAAGCAAAAGAACATGCGTGTGATTGCTGCAGCACTCACACCAAATAATTACAAGTCAACACTGACCTACTGTCAAACATTTGAAAAACCAATACTGTCAAAAGAGCAACGTTGTGTAGCACTGAGGCAACAAGGCAGCTTACAGTCACGTTTCTATAATCAGATGCAAGCAAACAATCCTGGCATAGGATCGGAAAAATACTATTTAGTTACAGTTCAACTAATATAACTAAACTGATTCGTACGATGGACATACTGTATATTGTAGATAGATGAAAAAATAGTCAGAAGGTTGTTTCTCTCATCATGATGTGCTCCTTTCAAATATTGCAATGCTATTACTTTAGCATTTGGAAGCATTTTAAACAGCTACATACTGGTCCATTGGAGGATAATGATCATCCACACACACACGTGCACTCACTGGATTAGGAGTCCGATTGTTTACGTATTTCTGATGTGTGCACGAATGGATTATGGGGCTTTTTTTTTGTTGTTGACATATGCACATGTGCAATTCATGTGCCATTGCGAAGAAAAGCAGCTCTGTCTGAGATATAGCTCAACTCCCATTCACCTTACTGAAGTATCTATACCCAATGCATGAAGTTGCTATTAAGTGGCCCTGCAGCTTGACAAGAAGGGATAAGGCAGAGTAGTGCTTCTTACAACCTTAAGTAGGGTGGTAAATAGAGCGTTGGGGGCCCAACTGCTGGTGTCTGCTTAGGTTCAAGGTCAAGAATATACTGGGCTTTCTTGCTTAGATCATGCTGCGTGTGTTTGGAGAGAACATATCTATCCAGACGTGGGCTATACGGGCAAGTAGAGGGTCCCTATTCAAGCTGGGAGGGGCTAAGTGTTTCTGTTGGGGCTGTGTGATGTTATGTAGACGGGAGAGCGAAAGTTAAGGCTTTTTCTCTTCTACTCCGGCTGGGGCGCTGGTGTCTCGTTGGCATTGTTGTCGGTGATCTTGTTTTCCAGCTCATCGTCGGACAGGAGGTCCAAGGAGGTTCCCTCCACCTGAAGCTGACGTCTGCCTGAGCGGCTGGAGGAGAAGCTGATGGGGCCGCCGCGCCTGCAGAGGGAAGAGGAGTGGATCAGAGGCAAATGCAAAAGAGCGACAAAAAGCAACACATTGCTGAGGAACATTTTTGTGTCTGTAAGGAAACACTGATATGGTTTATTTAGGAAAATACTGAAATCTGATATTACGAACTCTATCAGTCAGTAAAGTTTACGTAAAAAGAATTTCAGATATGCCTAATTTAGGATTTAACTATTTGTAGTTGTGAGTGACAGACCATGTAGAAAAAAATCAGTAGACACACTAATTAAGTGATCTCCTATAATTCAGCATCAGGACCAATATCTGTGTTGCTTTAAGGCCAATATTGATATACTCTTCAAACAGACAGTGGATGTTTTCATCTTCTACTCTGTACCTGAGGCGGTTCTTGAGCGTGTGAACCTCACGGCTCAGACCCTCGCTGGCCTCGGTGGCGTCATCCAGCTCCCTCTGCAGTTTCCTGCGCGAGGCGTTGGCCCTCGTGGCCTCCTCCTCGGCCTCCTCCAGCTGACGCTTCAGCTGCTTCATGCGGGAGTTAGCCTTTTCAACCTGCAGGTGAACAGAAAATGAATGACAAAGAAATACAAAATGTGTTCAGAGGGTGGGTGTCTGATGTGGACTAGAAAGGTGAGGGGGATATGTTCAAGATATAATATTGGACTCCTATGATTAGAGCTTATAGACAGAATGAGATGTGAAGGAACAATACAAGTGAAGAGAGAGTTCATAAAGCTCAAAACACTTGACTGAGTTCTCTCTTTAATGGCCAAACAGTTTGTGTCAACAGTGTGAGACATACCTGTTCTTTAAACTGGTCAGCATGACGACGCTCGTCCTCCACTTGCATGCAGATTTCTTTCAGCTTCTTCTCGGTCCTTCTCACAATCTTGTTGGCTGCTGCTCGCTCCCTTCAATAGAGAACAAAATAAGTTCAGAGACACAAAGCAAGATTCAGCTTTACAGGTCTTCAATCTCATATTTTACCCTAGTTTGTAGTTTTGACCTGTTGAAATGCTTCATGAATAACATGCAATAGTTGAAGCAAAGCAGAGCAGTATATTGAATTCTCACTTGGCCTCCTGCTCCAGCTGTTCCTCCAGCTGTGCTATCTTGGCCTCCAGGGCAGTGATGGAGGCCTTGAACCTGCTCTTCACTGAACCCTCCAGCTCGCCCAGCTTGGCCCGCAGCTCCTTGTTTTGACGCTCCAGTTGCTGGCGAGCGTTCTCGCTCTTCTGGGCTGTGCTGCGCTCCGCACTCAACTCCGTGGTCAGAGTGTCCACCTGAGGGAGGAAGAGAGGAGAGGAGGTAAAAGAGGAAAGGTGAAGTGAAGCATTTCTTGTACAACTAGAGAAAATCCCATTGTGCAGGGTTTGTAATACTGTATATGACTGTAACTTATCATTCTGTACAGGAGAATTAGAAATTGTTCGTCTGAAAAAAGGTGACCGTTATAGTTGTCTAATTTTGCCAACTCACAGTACTATGTCATGATTACACCCCACCTGCATAGTTGTCTTCCTAAAGCGGTCATTGAGCAGCTCCATGTTACCCTGCTCCTCTTCCAGCTCCTCCTCCAGTTGAGCAATGCGAGCCTCCAGTCTCCTCTTCTCGTCCATCAGAGCAGATCTGACACACAAACACAGACACATAGTTGAAAGTGTGACTACATCCATCATCTCTTTCTTTTGTCAAAGACGAGCATAAAAATTCAACCCTAATACCAAAAAAGTTGGGACACTGTAAAATGTTAATAAAAACAGGTTTTGGTGGTTTGCAAATTATTTAAACTCTGTATTTAATTGGAAAACAGTGCAAACACAATATAGCAAATGCTGAAACTGAAAACTTTTATGTTTTTGTAAAATGTATACTAATTTTAAATTTGATGCCAGCAACACATTTGTGGCATGTTTACATTGTGTTGCATCACCTCTTCTTATAACACCACTCTGTAAACGTTTGAGAACCGAGGAGATCAGTTTCTGGAGTTTTGTAAGTGAAATGTTCTCCCATTATTGCCTGATATAGGATTTCAGCTGCTCAGCAGATTGGGGTTGTACTTCATGACTAAAATTCTACAGACATGGATTAAATGTAAACCCTCAGGGGCTTTTTGCTTCACTGCTTGTAGGACAGTGCTAATATAATTGACCTTTGGAAGAAGGTTATTGATTTGATTAGTTTCATTATTCGTAAAAAGGCTCCTCCTAAATGTTGTCTCCTTCTAATTTGTACAGCGGTTGAAACGTATTATATAAATGATATAAATGGATTTGAATAATCTTTTGACTGTAATTTAGACTGACTTCTTTAATGCCAAAAATGGCAGTACAATATGTTTCAAAAGCAGAATCAAACATCTATAGTTTGCTGCAACATAAAAAATAGTACAAGAAAGTTTAGTGCAAGAGAAAAACCTCATTTGCTCCCCAAGCAGGTTAGTAAACAATATAAACAAAGAGATGCATCTGTTGACAGAGGTGTGGTCAAGTGGCTGAGGGTAACTTACTTTCCAGATGTGCTGTTTGAGATTTCATCCTGCAGCTCATCGCGTTCCTGCTCTGCGTGGCGTCGGCCCCTCTCAGATGCTGCCAGGTCCTGCAGACAAATGTCAAAAATGAAACGCAGGTTATCAGCACTTCTCTGTGTAACTATGAAATCTCTAAACCACAAATCAACACCCTCCACCTAATTATGCATATTACAACAATGTAAAACAACAACTATGGGAAAATGAACACCAGCACCATCCCACTGTACCTCATGTAGCTGTACGATCTCAGCCTCCAGACTCTTGAGTTTCTTCTCATTTTCCTTGGATATGGCGAAAATATCATCCCTAGAAGCCCGGGCATCTTCCAACTCCCGCTGGTAGTCCTTCATTTGGGCCTGAAGCAAAAAAATACATTGCTGAGAATTGTTGCTTACTTAAGTGCTCAGAGTGGAAGTGAAGTGTAACTGATTAAAAAATTGCTACCTGTAACTTGCGCAGCTGTTTGATGGCTTCGTCTCGAGCCTTGTTAGCTCCCTCGATGTGACCCTCTATATCCTTCAAATCCATCTCCAGCTTCTTTTTAGCAGCTACAGCCAAACCTCTCTGCTTCCTCTCATCCTCCAACTCCGCCTCCATCTCTCGCACCTGAGGGGGAGGTAGGACGAGTCGTTAGCGTGGTGGAATTAAACTGTTGTAGAACTGATGTTATGTAATGCTTCGTGTTATTCTGCACCTGCTTGACCAGAGCTCTCTTCTTCTCATCGTTCTGGTCGTCCCGGCCCTGAAGGTCTCTCTCATACTGGGCCTTCATTGCCTGCATGTTGACCTCCAGACGCAGCTTGGCATCCTCTGTGGCCTGCAGCTCGTCCTCCAGCTCCTCCAGCTGAGTCTTCATCTCCTCTAGCTGCTGCTCCAGAGTACGCTTGGACTTCTCCAGCTCGTGGACCTGGGGGGGGGGCAATAAGGATGAATGGTGAGACAACTGCTCAACTGTCAAAGCAAGTCATACGTGCTTTATTGATCCTGATGCTCACATTCTTGCCCACGTCATCCTTAGAGCTCATCAGATCTTCCATTTCAGCGCGAAGCTGCTTGTTAACCCTCTCCAGCTCCTCCTTGGCCTCCAGCGCCTCGTCCAGAGCTCTGGTCATGGACAGAGCTTTGGTCTCCTTCTCCCTGGCCTCAGCTTCGGCACGGTCACGCTCCTCAGCGTAACGAGCTGAGATGCTCTTCTCTTCAGCCAACATCTACAGAGGAGGAGGATTCAACATTTAATGAAAAATATATCTGTAGTTTGTAAGAAAGGTTTTGCAATGAATGGTGATAATCCTGAAATTTATAGGCAAAGGCAAGGCAAGGCAAATTTATTTGTATAGCACCATTCATACACAAGGCAATTCACAGTGCTTTATAGAGGCAAGAAAATAACAGTTAAAAACATTTAAACAGTTAAAAACAGTTAAACAGTTTGAAATGAAAGTTAAAAACATTTAAACAGTTAAAAACAGGTAAACAGTTTAAAATGAAAGTTAAAAACAGTTAAGCAGTTTAAAATCAATTCGATAGCAGACAAATCAATATTAAACTGGGGACTCAAACCCCTTTTCCCCAGGGACTAAAACCCTCTCTCTTTCCCATATATCTTTAACGTGTGCACTGAGTTATTTATTCCTGTAGTCTTCTCACACAGACTATGGACTAACCTTACCCCAGGGTCTCAAAACCCTGTGTCATACCTCGGGGACCATATATATATATATATATACACATATATATACTATATAAACCGTATAGACAAATTTCCAAACTCGCTCCATCTCAAGTTGTTTTCCAGAGGATATATCTGTAAAAAACTGCAGAATTCTCACCTGGTCAAACTTCTTTTGTTTCTTCTCCAAGTTGGAGACGATCTGTCTTTGGTGATCCAAGTCTACGGTTAGATCATCCAGCTCCTGTTGCAGACGAGTCTTTGTCTTCTCCATCTTTTCAAAGCCGATGGTCTTCTCCTCCAGACGCTGGCTGGTCAGCTCCAGGTCCTTCTGCAGCTTCTTCTTCGTCTCCTCCAGGCCGTCTATTGTTCCAACATCATCCTCCAGCTTCTTCTTGCTTTCTGACAGCTACAAAAAAAGCAAAATTCTGAGTAAAAGTTAACAAAAATATGATCTTAACATTGTTTCCTACACCAGAGACCAAACCTACCTGAGCCTGTAGGGTCAACAGCTGTTTCTCCAGATTCTTGCGTGCCTCCTCATCCTCCTCCTGCTGCTCCTGCAGAGTGTTCTTCTCCTCCTCCAGCTGGCGTATACGACTGCTGAGGTTCAGTTTCTGACGAGTCTCCTCCTGGAGCAGCTCCTAAATGACAATGAATATTTGCACATTTAGTTGAATAGAAAGGCTGCATTAAGCGTTGACTGACAATTAATGCTCAGAGATACTGTATGTGACCTGTGTGTCTTGTAGCTGACTGTCGAGTCCGGAGACATCTTTGGTCATCTTGATACACTTCCTCTCTGCGTCTTCCAGCAAGGTCGACACGTTGTCCAACTCAGTCTGTAGGAAAAGGGAACACAGTTAAATCAGGTTATCAGCATAAGGCAAGTGTATTGTATACTACAATTATAGGCAAAGCAACAGAATGCTTCTAATTTTGAGCGACCATAGAATTGTTTACATAAATGGTCCAATTAAAATACTATTTTTACTTTAGTCTGATAGAAAAGCCAAACAAAAATGAATCTAAATCAACCTATTTTGGAATCTCTTCATCACAAGAACAAAAGGCTTTCGGGCTATCACCTGCAGTTTGTGGGTGCGGTCTGACAGTTCTCCCTTGGCCCTCTCTCCTTCGGTGACCCTGGCCATGAACTCCTGCAGCTGACCCTCCAGTTTCTTCCTCTTGTGTTCAGACTCCAACTTTGTCTGCTGCAGACACTTGACCTCGCTGGCCAGCTCCTTGTTGGCACTCTCCTGGCTCTGCTTGGTCTTCTCCAGGTTGGCCTTGAACTAACATAATCAACAATCAACATTAGTGTGGTTGATGATAAAGTAATGTCACTTTTTCTAGTGGATTTGATAATCGTGTGATATTAGATTGTAGATTGTAGAAAAGTGTGCTACCCTCTTGGCCTGTTCCAGCTGTTCAGACAGCTCTTCCAAGGCAGCGCCATGCCTCTGTCTCATCTCCTGGATCTGAGATTCATGGTTTTTAGTCTCCTCATCAATTGTCTTCTTCAGCTCTGCAACCTCCTGTTCACGCTTGGTCCTACAGAGAACAGGAACACAGAAAAGTCTTAACTCTCCTGTTGGCTTAATAATATTATCATTGCCCTAAGTACCTTTGTGTCTTTTGTCTTTCACTATGATATAAATGTAAAATGCAGAGTACCTAAGTTCCTGCTGGGCAGCTGTTGTATCAAGGGTGTCCTCCAGTTCAGTCTTTAGGGCCTCAAGCTCTTCACTCAAGTCCCTCTTGAGTTTCTCTGCCTTGTTTCTGGCCAGTTTCTCTGAATCAAGGTCCTCCTGCAGCTCAGACAACTGGGCCTGCAGCTCCCTGACTTGCTTCAGAGCGTTGTTCTTCTGGCTAACCTCATCTTCACCCCTGTGAACCATCGAGAACAATGAAGAACATGCAACAAAATTCCAGGTGTGAAAGTGGGCACAATGTTGTAACTGTGATGATACAATATTGGAAAACTATAAAATAAAAAGGAAATTCACTGCATATCCCACTAAAATAAGATGAGCCTGAGTGATTTTATACGTGTTAAAAAATATATTTCTTTAGTAATGTTTAATGTCTCCACTGGGTGGCAGCAGTGTCACTGTTTCATAAAGTAGTTGCTGCCTGCAGTTTTCTTTTGACTGACACTCTTAAAGGAGCTGTGTGCTGTAACGGCCAATTAATATGAATACCACATAAATTACATACACACCAATGATACGGCCACACATCACAAACACATTCCAATGCAGTGAGGAGCAAATAAATACAGGCAGAATGTCAGAGTGGAGCACAACAATAGGTAAATGCTCAGAGGCTATTTTCGTTTTTTTACAAGATGAAAAGATCACTGCTGTATATTTGTCTAGAGTGTAATCACTCTAATAAAATAAAGGACATAAAACGCCAGGTGCGAATGTATCTTACAACAGTGTTTAGTACAATGACCATTCGGTCTAACTATGTAGCACTTAGCTCAGACTGACTCACATCATGAACCACAATCTGAATGACTCAATATTAAAGCTCTAACAGCCAGATTTAGCTCATACAAAGTTACGTAAGGCTTTGTTGGTGAGCTGATTTCACCAGTACTGAGCTGCGGTGTTTCCACTCTCCTCCGAGGGGGGTCCAGTTTCTCCTACCTAGCTTGCATCACCTGCTGCTCCTCTTCCTTCTTTCCTAGCTGACCTTTCAGCTCCTCCATCTGGGTCTGTAGCTCAGCTATCTGGTCCTGGAAGTCGGAAGTCTCACCATCCAGCTTCCTCTTAGCCTTCTCCAGCTCCTGACGGGTCTTCTCCTCCTTCTTCAGCCTCTCTACGTTAGAGAAGGAATGGATACAGCGGTTTAACAAAACTAATTCTAACAAAGGTTAATTGTGCCACTTCATTCTAAGTTTCATTTCAGTCCTTTACCCTCTAGGTCGACCATCATCATCTCCTGCTTGTTTTTGACTTTGCCCAGGTTCTTGGCCTTTTCTTCCTCTTCAGCTAGCACCGAGGTCATCTCATTGATTCGGTCGTCCATCAGCTTCTTTTCCTAAAGGAAGGAGATACAGACAGGTTAGCAAACAAATACCCTCTCAAATAAACGTCTACATATTTTAATCTTCTGAAACTTTAGGTTCCTTCAGAGTCTTCTCTTTCTAACCTTGAGAAACTTGGAGTTCTGGTCTTCGAGAAGCAAAATGTCCTCTTCAAATTTCTTCATTTTGGCCTCAGCTGTCACTTTCTCCAGCTGCAGCTTCTGCCTGCCAGCCTCCTCTTCATCCAACTGTTCTTCCAAGTCCTACACATACATATACAAGTATTTAATCACAGCAGCAAAAACATAACACATTTTTATTATCTAGATTATTTAAAACAATAAGTACAATATTAGAGTGCAAGAATAGTTTTTAAGTAGCCAGTACTTCAATGGTGCATCAGTAATTTCACACTCTTGACACACCTGGATATGGGACTGCATCTTCTTCTTCTCGTTCTGCAGGCCCTGGTTTCTTTCTTCTTCTTCCTCAAGCCTGGACTCTAGGTCATGAAGGATCTCCTCCAGCTCTTGCTTTTTGGAAGCCAGACGAGCTCTCATCTCCTCAGCCTCTGCAAACAGCTCCGTCTCTGCCTGCAGCTGCTCTGCTAGGATGTTCTTCTCCTCCATTAACTACATAGAAATAACATTAAATTACTTCAATTATGTATCCTAAAAATCTATTTGTCATAATTTGGGACAAATGTCGTAGAATATTGCTATGGATGTAACCTGACCTGCTGATGTTTCCTTTCCATCTCCACCAGCTCTCCCTCCACCTTGGTTTGCTTCTCCTTCACCTTGACCAGCTCTTCATCTTTAGCCTGCATCTCCTCCTCCTGCCTGGTCACCTGTAGCAGAGGCTTCACCTGCAGGTACAGAAGTTTCAGAGGATGATCTCTACTGATAAATGTGACCAGTTACTAGGACATTAGTGACCTCTAGTGCATCAACAGCATACAAGCAAACATTTAGCCATTTACAAACACAGGCACACACCTTGGTGAAGAGTCTCCACCACTGCCAGTGACGCAGTTTCAAGTAGGCAGCACAGTTCCTCTGAAGAACCTTCAGGGCACTGAGCTGCTGCTGCTTCTTAGCAAAGGCCCTGAAGCATTACAGCAAAAGAGGAAGAGAACAAAGACTGAGTGAGACAACAACAAAATCTACCTTTCTGTGATCAAATATGTACAAATTAATCTGTTTCAGTTTGGGGTTGAGCGGATCTGACATGCAGACAGCAGCCCTTACTTGCGTGCCAAATATCCCCGACAGACGGCCTGGAAGTAAATGATGATATCAGTGATCTTCAGGTCCCTCTCTTCCTCCAAGTGGGCCAGGACTCCAGCCCTGAAGAAGATCTTACTCTGGCCGATACGGAACAAGTTGGCATCCAGCTCCAATGCTTGAATCTACCAAATGCAGGGAGAGATATTGAAGTGTGAATTAATTTGGTTTTTGTATCAAATTAATATGAATTAATTTTATTTATTTATTTTTTTTTATAAATACCCTTGTTTCAAATATGAGCCTTGTAAACTCTGAGACTGCAGTCAAGATTATTTCATTTATCCTTAAAGTGAGACCCAAGTTCTTACCATTCTCTCACAGGCCTGCTTGCCATCCATGAAGCCCTTGGGAATGGCGTTAGGAGTGAGGATCTCATACCTGGACATAGAGCAGGGAGGACATTGTGAAGACTGGGAGTCACTGGGATAGTATTAAATCGCAGCTACATACTGACTAAAATATGAGAAAGTGAGAGAGAAAGAAAGAAAGAGGTGGTCGAAGCCTTTGCTACAGGAGACATGACAACAAAAATATTACCTCTGTCTGAACTCCTGGAAGACGATGCGGTTGGGGAAGCCCTGTCTGCAGATACGGATCCCCTCCAGCACACCATTACACCTCAGCTGATCCAGGACCAGGTGGGGGTCCAGTTTACCAGCCTGCAGGAGAAGGGAGAGGAAAAAAAGAAACGAAGAAGAGGAACTTTGAATTCTGGTGAATAAGTAAAGGTTCTGTAAGAATAAACTGAATTTAAATTGGATACATTTTTATTTGGATTGAAGTAACATTTGTGTCTAACACTGCAGTGTGTCTGTCCTCCTTTTTAACATATCAGTCAGTTATTGCCATCATTTATGGTCATTACATACACTACAAGTGCTTCTCATCCAAACCCACCCTCAGGATATACTGCTGTAGAGTGATACCTACTATCAAGTCATGTCAGGCCAAGGTACTAAGGGTACCTGTGGCCATCTTAAAACTCACCCTCTTCTCATGGTTTGGGATGATGCAGCGGACAAAGTTGGGATTGGTGTTTCTCAGTGTGGCCATCAGCTTAGATAACTGCTCCTTATACAGCTGTCCCACGGTGCGGAACATACCCTTCTTGGTCTTGTAGGCGGCACCAAATGCTGTTTCATTCATGCCCGCAACCTGGTCCAGACCCACGATTCGGTCAACTGGTGATGAAGAATGAGATAAAGAGAGACAATGGTATGAATGCAGATACATACTGTGGGTAAGTTATGTAGCTTTTGTGATGTCGGATTTACTGATAAGTGTAGAGTACACCAAAGTAAAGTGCTATTTACATGAATGTAGAAAAGAGAAAAGCCAAAAAAATGACCCTGAAGTCATTATTTGGTGTTTAAATCCAATATGGATATTCATCAGGAAATGTTGCCAATAAAAGGCTGAAGTGGTGTTCAATGGAGCAGGATTTGCTCTTTTCTAATTTTGTGATAAAGAATGAAGACAATGGACAATGGTGTAACACCAGCTGTGACCAGAGACCTTCAACTGCTTTGATATTATAGGCAAAATAAAGAGAGGCTAACATTTTATAGCTTGTCTCCTTTAGCCAGTCTAACACTGAACAGTGCAACAAGCTGCAGTAGAGTACTTAATACAGTCAGAACACAGAAGCACTTAAACATACAACATACCATTACTGCTAAAACAGGGAAGTTATCAGGCTAATTTTTATTAACTGGGTCTAATCTAGAAACCCAACAAATAGCAAATCTATTAATTAAGAGCAATTAACATGATAAGTCTATTGACTTGCATGTAAATCTCAGATTGTCTGTTTATTGTTTGCCACATTAGACTAAATTAAGTAGACAAACTTCTTGCTTTAGTGGCATCTTGGTGGTTCAGTAGACCTTTATCACATGTCATCATTGAGATTTAATATGCCCTGTCCTTCTACTGTCAACTATCCAATAATGGAAACAGAAATAAGGTTAAAGGAGACCCATCGAGCTTTCTTGTAAACAAGCAAAATGTATGTTTACATTCAGTGTAACTCACCACAACATGTGTGTATCCCTGAGCTCTTACAAAGCTCTAACTCCTTTCTTATAAAAGATCTTATAAGTACTGCAAATCCTACATTGTTTACATCCAGGTTTACTAGCTTGCAGTCTTCTGCTGCCCAGCTGGTGCACTGCTGCATGTTCTGTAGATTGGTGAAATAATGTGAAACAATTGTCTTCTTCCTCATTTTTAAATATAATATATATATTTGGACACTGTTTATCTAAATCTGCTGTTAGCTCTGACATACAAACTCTTGGTTAAGCCTGCTGAAGAAAAAGAAAGTTTTAAAAATACAATAAAAAATGTAATACAACTACTTAAGTGAACTCATGGCGCACCACCAATCTAGTTTCCTCATTGTGCTCCTTTTAGTCAACAAAAATGTACAATGGCCTTAAAGCAGTTTTAATCTCATCCCTCTGAGCAGGCCAATGTTTGATTATAATGTTTCCTGTCTCAGATTTTCAGCCTTTTGACAATAACTGTATATTTTCTGTTGTGTGAATTCTTGTTGTAGCCAAAAAGAAAACTATATTTTTTTGCACAATTACAAAAAGAAATGCCTTACCTGGCTTAGCAATAGTTGCTGGAATAATCATGGTGGTAGTAAGCCACCAGCATTCATTTCAAGAATGAAATGTATCAGAGGGTTTAAGTACAACAGGAGTACAGCCATGCAAAGCCAGAGGTGTTTTTAGAGGGGCGCACAGTGCAGCCAGGACAGGACAGGGAACGAATGATCCCTTCAGTGCGGAGGATGAGGAGAAGCCAGTGGTACACGAAGATTAAGTGTTACTATCATTCACCTGGAGCTTCATGGAGCCCAGACACATTGTCATAGAAAGAGGCTCTCTGAAACGTCTGTATGTCTACAGCAACAGAGACATGAACAGAGAAAGAAGACAGAACAGTGAGAGAGAAAAAAAAGCAGGCATGCAAACACTTACACCCATCATTCATACACCCACAGACATACAAACTTTCACCAGCATTAATTAGCTGTTAAAAAAGAGGATTGAAGAGTAAGTGTAAGTTCATGCACGGTAACACTGTTCAAAGCGAGTGTTGGGTTATCATAGCTGAACAATAATCAGGAGAGAGATTAGTCCAGAAAGTGTTCTTTAACCCTTTTGTTTTCCATCAGTCCTGTCTGTGATTCCATAAAAAACAAATGTTAAATTAAAATAATGATTACAAATGCCGTGGCTCCCATCTGAATGAAATATGAACAGTGTACTAGCTGGGGGAGAAAATACAGGATTAGTAATAAATCCGCTGAGAGAAGAGTGGCTTTGGTTTACCTCGCTTACACTTAATGTTTTTACTGGCAAAACTTATGCCACATTAGAAAAAGCATGAAGCACACTGCTGAATAAAACTCTGACTGGAAGTGTGAGGGAAGAGAAAATGTATTTCCCTTTTTATTCAACACAAGGTTTGTTTGTTTATAGAATGCTTTACAGAGTCTACAAGTATGCTCTAAAAGGCTGTATTTAGACACAACTTTGCTTTGAGCTAAATGCTAACTTCACAATGCCAATGCTACCATGCTGATGCTCAGAAGGTTTAATGTTTACCATGTTCACCACCTTAGATTAATGTGTTACAATGCTATCATTTGCTGGGTTAGCACAAAACACAAAGTACAGCTGAGGCTGACGGGAATGTATTTAGTTTTGCAGTGGTTTGGTCAGAAACCAAAGTATTGGATGAATAAAAATTTTGATCTTATCTTGGTGCTAGAGGGAAGAGTTAAGCATTGTTATGGTTCATCCTGAAGGAAACATTTAATAGTTTAACATACACACAAGGTTCGATGACAAGCTATCCAATATCTCTCGAGATATTTCACTCAAAGCCACAAATGTGAACCTCATGGTGGTGTAACTTTTATACAATTTAAAGCTTGATGAGCTCCTGCAAGATACTCACCATCTTTCCAGAGCTCAGCCACAAACTTGTCAGTTGACTGGTGGAGCAGCGTGGCCACATTATCATTTAGGGGATCCATGTTCTTCATAAGCCATTCATCAGCCTTGTAGTCCACCTGAAGAAACACAGTGATTCCTCAGTGTTAGTTTTGTGGCTGGACAATAAAATTCTACAGTGTTTACCTCACACAGACACACATATAAGCTCAGCATTGTGAAATTATGTTTTTTTTTTTTAAACCATAACAACAAAGAATAAAAATGAGAATACTTTCAAGGCAGTGACCTGGACTAATCAAATCATTTTTCATGGACTTGACTGTAAGCCATCCAATCCTTTTCCTTTCATTGCTGTTATACTCCAAAGTTAACAGTGTAAGAGAAAAAACGTTTTAAAAATACACTTTGATAGGCCAGACTTCCAGTCTCTGATTAATGACTACTGGTCTGCTTCACCTGTCTGCAGAAGTCTGCGTAGTCTTAACTGACAGCTCTAATAGCGTTTCCAAATACCACGCAGTTGTTTTATCTAACTGGCAGTACCAGATGTGCTGTTTTTATGTGTATGTGTCTTCCAAACGTCTAACGCATTATGAAGACTGTTGGATTAGAGCAGAACATTAATAAGTAATTGACACTGTCTGCAACCTGAGATGAGGAATGTCAGATCTCCATATGGGTTTCATCAGAATCCTGGAAAAGCAAACTCACAGTGTTTGTATTTATTTTCCTCTTCAATATGACTCTGTCATGCAGGATTTATTTGATGAAGTTCAAATTTAATGCTGGGTTCCTTCCAGTATAACACTGGATGAATCTGAGGCTTTCACCTGTTTGTCACGGTAAGGCTCGGGTCCAGGACTGATGTTTAGACACGACTGACTGATGATGATTTACTATATACACATATGCAAGAGAGGAAAAAGAGACAGGTAAATCTAATTAAACTATCACTCTGGGGATGATCTCAGCTTTCATGCTGCGACTGACAAGCATCCTCTCAGGAATGTTGTGGAGTATCGTTTTCTCTTTACAGATGGCAGACCACCAGGCACCAAAGACTCAATCTCACACCAATGTGAACCAGATGTGGCTTTCCTACAGCAGCAGTACGACAACTGGTCTATTGTTTTCAGGTAATGACCTGGCTAACGGCGCCTGTGGAAGAGCAAGGTCCATGCCTCAGAGAATGGCTTCAAAACAGGTCAGAGACAGAGTTGTTGCATAAGGAAAACAAACACATGAATGTTTCTGAGGATATAAAGGGGACATGGTCTTCTTCATTTTTGTAGTTTTTAACAGCTGTCATCCAAGAATAGTAATATACTAAAATAGTAGATCCAACCGGCTACCATTCTCAAGGGAACAGTCAGACAGAATGCAAGACACTTTAATGGACTGAAACACATACCCTGCCTGCGTAGTGAATGATGCAGAAGTCAGCTTTGTCCTTGAGCTGACGTGGCTTCTGAAACTTGGTGTGAGTGCCCTGCTCCTGGAGCACTTTGTCTATAAAGGTCTTGTCAGTGGCCTTGGGAAACCAGCACTCCTCATCCAGCAGAGCCAGGATACCAGGAGGGTTAGTCTGAGGAGACAGAATTAGTTTAACACACATATATATGCATAAGCAGGCATATTCAGTCACACACAGATCGAGAGCACTGACCGGCCTCTCAATGAGGTCAATGCAGGGCTGCAGGTCCAGGCCAAAGTCGATGAAGCTCCACTCGATACCCTCCCTCTGGTACTCCTCCTGCTCCAGGATGAACATGGTGTGGTTGAAGAGCTGCTGCAGCTTCTCATTGGTGTAGTTGATACACAGCTGTTCAAACGAGTTCAGCTGGAAAACACACATTTTCTTGTTGATCGTTTTGTAAATGTGATTCTGTGCAATCTATGTGTAAAAGAACACAACTAAAAGGTCTAGAAGATAGTCTGTGATTTGTGGAAAGATGATTGTTAGTATTAAAGCACTGCAATCAGCACCTCAAAGATCTCAAAGCCAGCAATATCCAGGATGCCGATGAAAGACGCTCCTTGGCGTTTGGTCCTGTCCAGAGCCTTGTTGATGCGGTGGACCAGCCAGCGAAACAGTCGCTCATATGTTGCCTTGGCCAGGGCTTCAACAGCAAAGTCAGCCTGAGGAAGAAACAAAGAGCAGGACCAGCAAGAGTAACTATGAAAGCACAAAACCACGAGTGCTTATATGATAGTATGAACTTTGTGTTTCATTATAGTTCAGAGTGATTTATAATTGTATGACGTCAGACCATGGGCTACAGTAAGGACAATTCATTAGCAAGTTGCTTATGATGCATAGGTTTGCAAAAGCGAGTTATAATCTAAACAGAAAAATATCAAAGCAGAGATAAAAACTGGAATAAAATCTTTCCAGGTTTGACATTTTCACTTGTTTAACAGCTTAAATATAATATATAAACATGCAACACAAACATAAGCCTTGTTGATAAGAGTGAGATGGCACCTTACCTGTTCTTTGGTCTGTGCCTTTTGTACATAGTCTCGTCCCACTTTGATCCTCGGGGTGAGGATAGCTCTGGTGAACTCCATCACATTCATTCCAAGCAGGTGGCAGAGCTTCTGTGCCGCTGTGAGTGTCAGAAGGCAGGAAGTATGTAACTTATTGAATAGATAAAAATGTAGATCACACTGGTTCACATATTTGGCTACAGATTTGTGTTCTTTTTACCATCTTCAAAATCTCACAGAAGTTTGATGCTAAGTTCAAAAAAATTAAATCAAAAATCAATTTTAAAGATTGCCAAACTCTGTTTTCACAAATCCAGGATATATGACTTTTTATATAATGACTGGGCTGAAACCCCAAAATGGGTCAGGGGCTTCCTTTTATGTGAGTTCTTAGGCAACTAAGATCAGTATGTTTGAGAATGACCCCAGACAGCAGTCTATACACTAACTATATTACATATTCATAATTCATGTGTCTTCTTTCTTACACTGAGAGGTATGTGACTACAGTACAGTCCAGAATGCAAGAGCATCTAATGGTGCTGACATTATCCAGACATTACAAGCACTACAATACCAGGAGACACGCAATCTAACTTCAATGCAATCATGTTTCTAATAAAGCGTGTGCTCATAGTGAGTGAGAAAATTGTGAATAATTATATCCAGCATGTGGAAGTGATCGTCTGTTCGCCACCACCTGTTGTGGTGGAAGCTGAAGCGTCACAGTCATCTCATTTTCTGGATTTGTAAGTCATGACTGACACTAGTGAGAACGGGTATGTGTACATGTTGGATGTTTACCTGTATTCTCAGGCATGGAGGCCTGATCAGTGTTTCTCTCTTTCTTAAAAACAATGTTGCCAAACTGCAGCACGGCAGAGACCACCTTCAACATGCCTGTCAAGGATAGGAGTGAGAGAGGAAACACAGCAATGCAATTATAGAAAGAGAAGCTGAAAAAGAATATACTATGTTTCCGGGCACATCTGGAAGGACTGTACTACTCACAGACAATCTCGTCATGGGAGAAGCTCATGATGTGCATGGCATCCAATGTCTCCTGGAAATTATCCTTGTCCTGCTGGCCAGGGATGGGAATGTTACCATTAGACAGGAAGCGGTAGTTGTTAAAGCCTTCGAGGAGCAGGTCAGCTGAAGAAAGATAGGAAAGAAACATTTTTAAAGAGCTTTTTTTGTGTCTACTTTCTGTTTTTAAAGTGTATAAGGATCATGCTGGATGTGGATTTTGTCCTGAAAACTAATTTAAATGATCGTTTGATGGCCACAAATATTCAGATTGGAGTGAGGTACGTGTTACATTTGCATCCATTTTCAGTAAAGACAATTAAGTCCAGACTGAGGGAGAAAGTGGACAAGTCAAGGAGAGACCTTTAAAATCCACTATTTCATAAGAAAAATATGCTGTAAAGTGTTGACTTGAAACATCTAAACATGTTCTGCATCATCACAAAACAATGCACTAACAAGCTAAATTAAAAGTTAACGAGAAAAAAAAGATTAGTTGGCCAGTGCTAATTCAAACCAGCTTTCTTTAGCTCTGTTCCTTGCCTGAAGCGAACTGGGACAAACATGAAACCACTGATACTTTTCCTCCTTATTGGAGTTGTCAGACACTCACTTCGGAGATGCTCTCCGGCCCCTGCCAGCAGGCGGTAGAAAATGTGGAAAGTCCTCTCATCTTTGGCCTGTCTAATGGCCCTTGACTTCTCCAGAAGGTCTGAGAGCAAATGTTAAGGCCTGACCAGGTAACTGCAGCATGAAAATCAGGAACCATCAATCATCAGCAACCACCATGCTGTGAAATTTCTGCTCAGGAGGAATGGCAGGTCAATTTAGCAGCATCAACTATGACTTGCAAAATTCATAAGAGCATGCCACCACTTTTTGTGGCACTTCAGCAACTGTTATTTTTATATAAAAAGTACACAACCAACAAATCATCTTATAAATCCTAGATCTTTCAAGAAATCATTGGGGAACCAAATCTTTATTCTTTCTGCAAGTGTTGCCACAACGAAATATTATCCTGAAGAGCTGTATCCATTATTTTGCTCAGCAGGCATAAATAAACTTGAATAAAATGGAGGGATAACAATAAAAAACATAGTTTCTTTAGAACTCAGGGCTCTCCAGCTCCGCCTGGGGAATATGCATAACGGGAATGGCATTCCTGTGGTTAAGCCTAAGCCGTGCTGAGTTGTGTAGCCTAACCGCTGCACTCAGCTCTAAACTCAACATGTACCCCATCTTTTAGTTTTCTTTGTTGTGTTTGAAACAATCCTTTTGTTCCTTCAGCCTGCCCCAGCTGTGAGGATACATGTTTCAATGTTGGCCCCAACAATGTAGCCTGTGACGTCAAAGTTGATTCTGATGAACTTCCCCTGCAGGAAACAAGGCACATATTTATGTTAAAAAAACAGTGGTTGAACTTGAAACCTCACAGATTAATTCAAAAAGCAGATGATGTCAGTTTGTACTGTGCTGTCTGTACTGTGTTTGCGTGTGTATTTGTCATATATTTCTTCTCTCTTGCATTGTAAATAACATTTTGTGGATTCTTGTAGATGACAGACACAGTGGAGAACAGAATGTCTATATTAGGGAAAGCCAGGTTAACAGGTCAGAAAGAATCTCAGGCATGTCTGTGGTTTCCTGACAGTGAATGTGTGTATAGAAGTGTGTGTGCCCATCTGTCTACTGGTAGTCATCACTTCTCATCTAAGACAGCCGGTGATTCATGAGGTCTGAACACCATGGTGGTTAATCTTGGCCGCATGGTTTACTTAGTCATACAAGATTTGAAATGCTTAGAGTGAGAATTGTAACGGTAACTCATCACTTCAAGATCAGAGATAACAAAATATTAGAAGAGCAGCTTTGGTTCAACTTCAACTTCAGTTTATATTACTAGATATTTTTTAAGGAAATTATTATAGAACAAAGACTTATGAAATGAGACACGGGGAAAAATTATTGTTTTTTTTAATCAATTATTCTAAAGTTACATAATTACAATTAAAAAGCCACAGCAGAACATATTAAAGGAATAGCTGGACATTTCACTCACTCTCTGGTGGAGAATTAGATGAGAAGATGGATCCCACAGCTACAGCAACAGCTAGCAGTTAATTAGCTTACCTTAGCATAAAGACTGGAAACAGGGGGCACAGCTTGCTAGGCTCTGTCCAATGGTAACTATATCTGCCTACCAGCACCTCTTAAGCTCACTAATTAACATGTTATATCTTGTTTGTTTAGCTATACAAAAAGCTACATAAAAACAACACACTGGACTATTTGTTGGCAGAGATCAGTAACTTCATGGAGTCCCAGCTGGTGTAGTGTAATTGTTTTCCCCTATTTTCAGTCTTTATACTAACCTATGCTACTCAGCTGATGGCTGTAGCTTCATACAGAAATGAGACCATACTGTACAGAAATGAGAGTGGTATTGATCTTCTCATCTGTACCTCTAAATGTTTTTTGTACCATTTCCCAAATAAAAGGAAATCGGTTTAGTTCAAGATAAAAGATGGGGAGATAGGAAGAATTAAAAGGTAAAATGAAAGCTGCATGGATCTAAATTTCTTTTTATATAGATCTAAATATACATTGGTGATCTAGAGTGGGATCTTCTTCTTCAACTGATCAACGTGAAAAAAATGCTGTTATCTATATACAGCAAGACGGATATAGAATGTGTATATCTGTTTATCTGTATATGTAAAGGAAATGTAAACTGCACTGATAGTCAATGTGGAACATGTTAATCTGTTTCCCTTTTGTGTACTATTTGCACATATGTTTAAGTCAAGAAAATGATCATTTAAGCAGGAAGTGTAAACTCACAAAGCGAGATGAGTTGTCATTTTTCACTGTCTTGGCATTACCAAAAGATTCAAGGATGGGGTTGGCTTGCAGGAGCTGGCGTTCCAACTCACCCTGTGGAGAAAAACAGAGAGGTAAGAAACAAACATTTCCAACGCCTGGCACTACGTAAATAATCTTTTATCACTACTAATCACATTTTTGTCTCCCTTTTGTCTGCTAAAAACATACACAAGCTGGCAAGGAAAAATCAATTCTTCCTAACAGAGCAGCTAGAGAAAAATGTAGCAAAGATAATAGGCTAAATAAATCTTTAAGACAGTCAGCAATTCATGGCTCTGTTGGCTCCACTTTAGTCAACTGCAGCTCAATGTGATTTTTGTCAGGGGAACTCGACAAGTTAACGGGCCAAGACAAACAAATGGTTTGACGGAACTCGTGAAACCACAAAGGCAATATAGCGAGTATGTTTCTACACATGGACTACAGTGAGTGGTTACTTTGGGTTGACGAGTGAGAGCCTTCTTCCGGCCTGCACATTCCTACGGGTGTGATGATGTACCCCATATATCCAAAGACTGTACCACCAGGATGGTAATGATGGCTTCCTCTCAAATCTCAAAGCCTGAATTGATAGGCAGTTGGGACATTTACTACAGCCTTTGAAACCTCCAGTTCCTCTACACATGACGCAGTCTCCTCTATCCAGGGCACTGGCAGTACAGAAATAGCCCCTATACCAGATGAGATCCTGCCTTGATCTGAGTCCAGGATGTTCCTCTGGACCTCTGAACAGAGTAAGGTATGTGTTAACTCTGACTTGCTGATGCTACAGGTCAGTCAGAAAATGGGCATAGACAGAAACATGGGACTACCTATATAGTCCTGTTTAGATGTGTTGTTGAACAGAAATTAAGGAAAGAAAGATTGACAGAGAGAAAATTCAAATTCTTTGGATTGTTAACAGAAACAGAGCAAAGAAAAAATACTTTTCAGGCTCTTTGTAACAGAACAACACAGATTCCAGTAAATATATATCCCTGTATAACTAAAGAATAAACAGGCATTCCCATATGCATTTCTTATTAAAAGAAATATGAAAGTCTGGTCCCTTCTGGTCGGCTTTGCCTCTTCTCCACTTATTCATGTCCCCCTTTTTCACCCCCGCCGAAACCTCTCTTCTCCACCATATCTTCGCTCTCTCTCGATCCCTGGTTCTACATTCCTCTGGCCTGTGCTCAGAGGCAGCCGTAATGCAACGCAGAAGGGAAGCAGCATTAAGGAGGTCAGCACGGATGGTGTCCTCTGGCATGGGGAGCACTGAGGCCCTGAGTTACAGCTACTCACTCTCAGCTACTGAATTGCAGCATATTAAACAGGCATTCGCCCGGATTGTGTGTGCTCAAAGCTGAAGGTTATAGGTTTCAGTTAAGACTCTGCTCCTATAGTTATTAGATTTACTGAGGACACAGATCACATCAGGTAGTGCTTTGGGGGAGAAAGAAAAATAGCTACTGGATAAATCAAGCAGAGAAGAGGTGAGGCAGAAAATATCAAGTTTTGCAGAATGCACAAGAGAAAGACTGTGGAGTCGAGTCGAATTCAATACTGTGTAAGCAGAGTCTCATTTGTGATACTTCTGGGACAAAACATTGGATTAAAAATCTGAAAATCCATGTGAGGCTGAACACCCACACAGAAACATCCCCTGTGCCTGGTTATTGACTGGGCAGTGAAAGCAACGCAGTTGGTTACTGGAATAATATTATTACAGCCGAGGCTAAAGAATAGGCCGATGAATTATTAACTGAAATGCATCACCAGTGGAAAAGGACATCACCAATGGAAAACATGCATGAATATTAGATAGATCTAATCAACTACCATCATGTTCATTTTACACCTGGGCATTCAGTATCATATCATTTTGTATTATTATCATTATTTAGTTTACTAAAATATAAATGATGAAGCTTAGCATGAAACAATTGAGGAGAGATGTTTAGTGCGGCTGTGGTCAGATTTTCAGACTGATATCACAGTTTTTGTGCTCTTCATAAACACATGCCAACCTCAGAAACGGAGGACTAATGAACTGACACTGAGAGGCTATAAAGAGTCAGTTAATACCTGACAAGCACCTTATGTGAACACCATTAATGACAGGTTTGACCTGTTTATTTTGGCACTTGACTGACATATGTGTGTAATAAAACATCTCAATTTCCGACTGTTTTAATAAACCCAAAGCAACTGATAAAACAAAGTGTTTTAGGATCATGAGCCTGCTGGTTTAATGGCAGATTCACTGGGCTTCAAATAATCATATGAGAAGACTGAGCCAGCACAAACAAATACCTCATACAGAGAGAAGCTCAGATTAGTGTGTCAACATCATTATGGAAGCGGCAGAGATTTGGAGAGAGGGGCATGCACATACACACAAACATTAAAATGGACCACACACTCTTTTTGAGAAAGCGGGAGATACACTTGCCTGGAGCTTGAATGCTTTGGGAGATTCGGGCTGTTTGTTATGGATAAACAAATGTAAGTGTTAAAACCTGAAGCGCTTATGTCAGACACAAGCCACAGGAAACAGAACACCAGTACACACTTAGCCCAGCATCCGGGACACTCGCAGAATGGCACTGGATGACATGAAGCAGGAGCAGTGACCAGTCAGGCTATATTAAAATCTATTAGATTAGCTATGGATTAATACACCTTTTATAAGCTGAACATCAGAATTAAGCTATGCACTTTAATTTTGATGAGTACATAGTGACATTACAATTCATTAATTAAACAGTTTGATATTTTGGGAAACACACTTATTTGCTTTCTGGTGGAGAGTTAGATGAGAACATTGATATTGATATTGCTCTAAGGACTGTATGGTAAAAGCTACAGTCATCTGCTAGAAAGTAAATAAGCATGTTTCTCAAAATGTTGAACTATTCCATCATGGCCAGTTTTGAATTTAAGAGGTGAAAAGATGAGGACAGGAGAGGAAAAACTGGAGACCCAAGCTTGGCCAAGGATAGAGAAGGCAGAATGTAGGCAGTGGGGCTCTCACAGGAATGTTGTGGTCTTTGCGTCCTTTGTGTGAGGAGGC
Organism: Centropyge bicolor; assembly: GCA_037975185.1. Lineage (NCBI taxonomy): Eukaryota > Metazoa > Chordata > Actinopteri > Pomacanthidae > Centropyge > Centropyge bicolor. The sequence goes on along the minus strand of JBBMOC010000022.1, from coordinate 3,080,418 downwards.
AACGTGGGCCAGGTACTGGATGACCTTCTTCGTGTTCTCCGTCTTGCCAGCGCCTGATTCACCTCTGCAAACAAACCCAGATAGACAGCATGGAGATACACATGGACAGTCAGAGGGAGCAGAAAGTGTGAGTGAATCAAGAATGAGTGAGTGGAAATAACCACCACTTTGTTTTCACTTTAGTTTCTGCTTTTCTCATAACTTCCAACAAATACTGACAACACCCTTAGTTTGCAATCATGAATTACAGGCTTGTAGTTGTGAGGCACAGCTACATTACAAGAAATGATCTGTGTAAGTTATCCACAATTTAGCAAGGTACAGACAAAACAATGTAAAACCCAAACCAAAATAACCCTCGGTGATCATTATGGTGCTGAGAAATGATTGAATGAACCCCAAGGAAAGAATAAACAAAGAGAGAAAGAGAGAGTGACATGAAAATCAGGCTATCTGTTCTGGTTTTCTAAATCCATCCATTTGTTGGTCAGTCTGTTTTACTGGAGAACTCTGTGGTTTGGTGGGCCAGTCTCCAAAGTTTCCAGGCTTTTGGGCCGTCTCTAATGATAGCTGTGTTCAGGCAGGGCTATCCACAGCTCCCACAGTCAGGACCCAGAGCCCAGAAAACCAGGGCAAACACTGAAACCAGGCCAGCAACACTACATCCAGCTACATACCAGTGGCTTTAGTCTAGCTGGCTATTAGCTCTATGGCGCATAGAGCAATGCAGTTTTAGCTGCCGCAGTAGAATGTGATGGGCGAGTCCTCGAATACAAGATACAGGCAAAGCAATATAGGTCAAGTTAGTTACACATTTCAGTTTGGCTTGATGTCTTCATAGTTTTACAGGAGTAATATTTCTCATGGAAATAACCGTTCACTGACTTTCCCACGTTTCCTTTTTTTCTTCGAGATGTTAAAATGCAGGGTCACAGGGTCACTTATGGCAGGATCCCTCAATTTGTGAACGCTGAGCATCTTCCATCATTTTCTGTTGATCACTTTCTCATACGTCAGAGGGTCCACAGTATGACCAACTCTGAAGTGTGAGATTCTACAAGTTCTCTGTGTCATGTGCTGTTCACCGTTCTGTTCTTTGGGACACAGCATATAGACTTGTATATATACATATAGGCTTGTGCTGACATTAAACTGGGAGTTCGATACTTTTAGAGCTGACTTCCTCCACCCTGTGTATAACACTACTAAATACCAGGAATTGAGTGTTCACAAAAGATGGTCTGCAAATGTTACCCCAAACACATTACTGCTAAACCACGTAACTACACAAGAATTCAATAATTCTATGTTATGCTTAACTGGGTGATGGCATTTTAACTGGATTGTAAGTGGCTGTTGCAAAGTCATGCTGGCTTCCCCCCCCTAAGACTAAGTAGAGTCAGATCTGTATAAATACAGGTTGTGAGCTTTCCTACACCTCAGTCAGATAACAGATAATGTGTTTTTTTCAAAGAGGTGTTTCAAATTGAAAGATAGTATATATTACATTTTATTGATCTGAGGAGGTAAATTTAAGAAGACAAAGTAGGTAATAGTGCATTTTTCTGATGGAATCCATTCTTTCACTGTTGTTGTGGGAGATTCAACTGAGATGTCCATTTGTCCACATACAGGGGCTACTTCTTTCTTCCATTTTCTTAGGACTACATTTACTTTTTGAGGCGATAAAGTATAATTTTAAAAGATCTGTCTGTTTCAATAAATGCAATACACTTCAAATTGCCTTTTCCAATGAAATCAATATAGGTGTCTTTACAGTGATGAAGCAGCTTCTTTAAACTAGGTGACCAACCTTCTTAATAAACAGTGGGGTAAGACTACTAAAATGGCTCCACTGTCACCAACAGGGGGCGTTGTTTTCAAAATTTAGGACAGATTATGCAACAGCGCTTGTCGGTTCATTGGCAGCGTCAAGTCAAGCCACATTGAAAGAGTGTGGCACTTAATTACTCTCTGCCAAAGAGGATGAAGGCAGGGCACCAAACCGCACTCATAACTCATTCAGTGTTGGGTAGAGCTGCTGTACAACCCTGCATCCGCAAAAAACTATTTGAAACCAGTCTTTAAATAAAACAGCGGGATGATGGGAGCTGGCCAACTGACTCAGGGCAATGACATAAAGGGAGATGGAGAAAGGGTTACTTCACAGAGACAAAACAGCCAAGTAGTTTAAAAGTGATGATCCATATAAAGTGTTGTCATCGTATATTACGATTGCGTTAATTATTTTTACTCTTCTTCACTGTAAGGTACATTTCAAAGACAAGAGGTGAGGCTCTGTCCTTATATGAGATAACCCTATTAAGATATAGCTATACAGTCTTCTTCTACAGACAGTTTCATTTTCCAGCTCATCAAGCAGCTTTATCATCAGAACCAATAAAGGAATGACCACGGGAGAGGACAGGAAAGAAGGACAATTAATAGACAGTTAAGAGTTGCGGTACTTACGTGCAAAGGATTGATTGGTCCTCACGATCTGTTCAGAGAAAACAGAAAAACACAGTCAGTATCTTTCCATCTTCTCCCTGGTTTTACCCTTCATTTAAACTAGAATAATTACAAGGACGGCCTTTTGTGGTCAAGCTGTTGGACTATAACGCACTAAAATGCAATGCAATTTAACCAGTTCTATTTGTTGGTTCAGGGCACAGGATCGACATGCCAGTTGGATAGCTACAGTATGCTGTGGTGCTAAGGCAGTATGATAGGTAAAATATCTAATCTAAATCTAAATGAACATGATGATATTGATTCTTCCTGAGAATAACGGAAAACACTGAAATATAGCGCCATGGGCACCAAAGTCACAATAATCCAGAGCGTGTGTGTGTGTCAAGAGGAAATTTTAAAGTTAACAGCCCATTCCTCAGCCCCCTTCATCCAGACTGCCCCGTAAAGCCACGCTGTGTAATGGCAATAAAACTAACACCCAGACGAGTAACTGAGGCTTCAACACCTTTCATCAGAGAGGAATTCAGACCCAGTCCAGATGACAGGATTAGCTATGCCCACTGAAGTGTGTGACCCTTCAACTTTAAAGGTCCTGCTGCGCACTAAAAAGTACTACAAAGACCAGAACCATGAAGGAACTGACCTTTTTATCAGAAAATGTCACAATCAGAGCAAGGCCTAATTTAATATAATTTAGCTGGTGAAGTGATATACTGAATGAGCTAAAAGAACTAAATTAAAAAACAAAACAAAAAAACAACAAACCCTAAAATGTCAGTTTGACAAAAAAACTGAAAAATCTTAGCACCACAACAAAATTTCACAACATTTTTATAAAAGTAAATATTTTATCATTTTCAGCTATCATTCAGCTCAACCCCACTTCTAAACCTCCACTACATCTATAAATATGCAAAACTGTTCATTAAACCCACTCTTTCCATATATAAACCTCAAGAAAGTAATCCAACATTTATCAGATCACACGAAAGGAGCCATCTGATAAAAACCACATGTAGCAATGGTTTACTGTGACTGAAAACAACAGGCATGACTTATATGTCTTTCACACTAGACAAAAAAACCCTGCTTTCATCTGGCTTTTGTCTTCAGTGCAAAAGGTTACAAACTGCATTCATTCCCAGGTTGAATGACTCTGCAGTAGTATCAGGTATTTATTGGTTCCTGCTCTGATCAGCAGTGATGAAAACTACTGGAAATACTAATTTTCACCTCTTTTCTGGCATAATGCTATGATGTGTTGAACATTATATATTGTAGTAACGATATGCAACAGCGATACTGTTCAGTCAGCGCTGAGTTTAAAAGTGAGACTGAAGCAAAATATAAACAGTCATAACATTGTCATAAGCCTAAATTCTGGAGCGGAATACAGGGGAAACATCATTAAAGACACTTTCCTGGTCTGTCTCTCATCACACACACAACTTGCCTGTGCAAACTGGCTCTTTTGAGTCGAGACGGTAAGTATTTTGCTTCCATGAACAATATTATGGAGGAACAGACAACAAGAGGATTGATTATAATCTTAAAGCAATACTTGTTGTGCCAGTCACAAAGTGAATCCTCCTGCTGCCCTTCATGTTGCTGACATTCTTGTGGCAGGAAATAAGGAGATTTTTCATTTCCTGAAAAAGACAAATTTGGGATCACCTCCACATTCCTAAACTCAACAAAACTGAAAGGAATGGGGCCACCCTGTGTGCACTCACATCTCACACAACTACAAGCTGCGTTACTGAGGGAATGGAAGCAGAGTATACACTGTTAGATATTAGACAGTGTCTGTCTTAAAGTGGGGACATTAAACAAGTGAAACTATGTTTGGTAAAATGCATTTTGTGAGTTGCTTCCTTTCGCTTTCTCAAAAATTTGCCTATGTAGTTCTCTTTGAACTCTTCTTCTATTTTGTTCAGATGAAGCCAGCTCAGCAACAGACCATGATTAGCAGGATCCTCTAATGAATAATATTCTCTAATACATCTCTCTAATAGCCATGCACTGTGGGGATGACTGCCTCCTATAATCCATCAACTCACACCTTGCTGATGTGGGTCAGTTTTCACAGAAGGCTTAAACAGTCTTGAAGGTGTTATCTTTCAGCAAAGAAACAACCTTTTGTTCTTGCACTAAAGCGTGAACGTCCCACAAATGAGCTTGGCAGTATGTGTGTGTGTGTGTGTGTTTGCACCTGGAGATCTGTTTTCTCTTTCCAGTAAAAGTCTGTTTTTTTTCCATCAAAAAATGATGAATGCAAATGTAATGCAGACAAGTGAATGTCCGCACACTTGAGAGTTACTGTAACAGGGGGAATGATAAATGAGCTGCTCACTCTAACTTTCCACAGCTTCCTTGATAATGAGGCAGCCTCCAAAACACGGGTCAGAGTTTGATTATTCTTCCTGTCCGTGTTTCACCGCCACATCTACATAAACCTGAAGTTTATCAGATGCACCTAGTGCTGACTTTCACATGATCTTGCACCTCTAGTCTCACTGGACTGAGGCACACAACACTGCATGACATATAATGAATATGTAAACAAAACACACACTCACTACACAACCCCAGCTTTACATGATTAAAGGGAGAACAAGTTTGCATGTGTGACCTCATGCCTCTGAAATTAGCACTTGATTGCAATCGGTGACAAATGCAGAAAAACAAGGTTCACCCTAAGCACCACTCCAGTCCTTCCAAGTGCCCCACAACGCCCCACAACTGCCGCCAGCCCAAATTCCCATACAGTTACCTCAAGTGTTGTTTGAGTGCCTTAATAAACACCATGTGAGATAAGCTTTTGCTCTGGTGTACAGGAACTATGCTTTGTCCCTCGGGCAGCAGCAGCAGTCATTTGTTTGGAGCTGTAGCAGCATGAGCACTAATAGATACCATGGCTCAACAGACAAAAACCACAACATCAAAACAAAAGAAAATATAAAAAATGTGTCACATACTTTCACATTTTGTAAAAATATTCATGCGTGTGCCTGTGTATCATCACCTCTGGTCAGTGTGGGAGATAAGCGCGACCTCGGCTGACCTGTGATTGATCTGATCACTGACGTGAAATGGCAAACTGGCAACAGTCCTTACAGAAACCTAAAGTAAATGAAGAAACTGATGAAAGTGAGGTTGGGAGTTTGTACAAGACAATACAAATACACACACACACACACACACACACACACACACCTATGGATATCCATTAGAGCTTTACTCACTTCATTCTCTGCCCATCAGACATCTAGTTACCCAGCTTACTTCTGATGCCCTCTTTATACTTTTCATTTGACCTTATATTCCTCTGTGGACATCCATCACCTCCACATATAACTCCCCAGCTCTTCCCATGATAGACAATCATTTCTTTAGTCTACAATCCCCTCTATGATTCTACTCTCCTGGAAGGTCAGACAGCATAAAGTAGATACTGGCTTCACCTGTCAGAACCAGTGGCAAGTTTTGTGTCCACATCCATCAAACACATACTGATTCATGAAGTAGAAAGCAATCCAGAGTTCAATTCAGCTTTTAAGCAGCTTTTGTACATGACCTCTTTATTATATGCAATTGTGCAGAAGTAAATTAGCCAATGTTGTGACTGTTGATATTATAAACATATGCTCTTTGTTTCAACTTTAGGTTTTAAATCTCATATTGTCTTGCAGTGTGGCTAAACTTTTGTGACTTATATGTTTTGTAAAATTAACTTTCAACTGTCTAAAATGACCTGTGCTGTTTGAGTGGGTCTGTGCGTGCATCCATCTGGTGGGTGCTCCCACCTTGGCCCTTTTGGCAGCTGCTGCTTCCTGGATCACCACAGCAACTAACTGCAGGGTAATATTTACCCAGGATGCCATGCTGGCTGGGCGTAGGTGGACTAGTCAAACTGCATGTGCTCTTCCCTTCCAGTAGCTCATTACTGCCTCACTAAATCTCTACCCCCTTTGTGTTTCCCCTTTCTCTCTGTTGCTCTCATTTCCCCTTTCCCCCCCATGAATGGTGCACAGCCAGATTACTCAGACCGCTAAAGAGTTCTGAAGACAAAATCACTTTTCCACAGCAGCAGATGTTTTTAATTTGAACACCTCATCAGAACTTTAAGCTGCACTGTTATTTCCACCACAACATCTCAGAGCCAATCATTTAGGTAATGTTAACGGGAGATGGAAATAAGTTGGCTCCTTCATTCATCAAGTTTTTGGTTAAACCACAGTTCAGTCTATGTTTGGATACAACTTAAATGCAAATCTAAATGACAGCATAGGAAAAGTCAGTTTTCAGACCAATCTGTATTGCTGCAGTGTCATACCATGGTTCACTGAAGGGTGAAATGCTTCACTTCTACTCCATGTTCGAGATAGAAAGCAGGCAGTTCTTTAAAAAAACAACACTTTCAACTGATGTAGCAGCCACGTCCAGCTCTATAGTGACACTTATTTCCTGAGGTTGTTGAAACTTTCACTGATCATTCCAATCCATTTAAACAGCTGCACAAGGCCTGTCTCATGGGCATATGAAATAATAATATGCACGGATGTCACCTTAGACTCCTATGATAGGAGACGGGCCGGTCTTGCACAGCAGGGTTCCTTTGGCTGCTAATAATTTATCCCCCACAAGGATTAAACAAACCCTCATTCTTCACATTCCAGAGCATTGCCCCTCTCCCTCCTTCTCAACAAAAGCCCCAATCGTTATCATAACCCCTTATTAGCAACCTCATTTAACCTTGTACAGCCTTGGCATCTCTTTCCTGACTGTAACTCAGTTTATTGTTGTTTTCATACCCATGCATGTAATCTACTGAAAACTATTCACTCCTTCCTTACATGGAGTTCTCTGTTCTTAGTAAATACAGCAATCTTGAGGCCAAGAGATTAGGATAATATACTGTTTTCTCAAAGCTCCATACTGCTGGAAGGTAGGGAAAATATATTCTGTAATCTATAACACTGTGTTATACTATAAGTAATTTGTAGTTAATGGGGCAAAAATAATAGCATCATCATTCAAGTTGTGGATAGAAATAGGTTATCTTGAAATTATAGGAAGTCACCAAGTGACAAGCATAGCAGTTCTAATAAGCCAGTGTGGAACAAAATTTCTCATTTCAGCTCCAGGCTGAAAAGGTTTGAGGACTCCTAACCACAACCACCAGAACATTCTCCACATCCCCTGCTGAAACCACACCTTGGTGTACAAAAACATTCTTAGCACAAGGATCATAATTACGTCCATTTATTGTCAATGGTCCACAACGATATGGCTCCAGTTCAGTGCAGTTCAACCCGAAGTCTAACCCACAAATTGCGCTCCTAATTGTTGCAAACTCTTACTTTAATATCAACTTTGTGCATGTGCATCAGCCAGCTGTCAAACAATCCATGATTACATTCACACATATTCTCAATAATCTCATACTTGTGATAATATTGGCAAAGATGACTAAGAGGAAAAATTGACATCAGCCCTTTCCCCACTTGACTTATTTATGTGGATAGGAACTTACTAACCACTTCATGCTCAAGTAAACACTTCTGCAAACACTTTTTAAGGGGTTTTTTTTGTGAAAAAAAGAAGCAAAACCAAAACTTTGATTAGGAACACGCAGCAATAAAAATAAGTGTTACAAAAATGGACGTTGGCTTGAAAACATGATTTTCAACCTTTTGGGGTCTTTGCAACTGGATGTAACACATTTTTTCCACACTGCAGCTCAAGTTCTCACAATTTGCTTCATAAAAGAAGTCGTAAAACGCAACTGCACACAGTGAAAATTGAAGCGCCAAGGCAACCACTTCACACACATAAGAAATCCTGACTGATAGCCAGTGAGCTGCTCTCCCATAAACTCTTGCTATATGTGGTGAGCTCTATCCACAGTTGCACACAAACACACACTCGTGCACACACAGCTCCCTCGTCACAGCAGAATATGGTGATTGTATTAGTGCAAGTAAGGTAAAATAAAAATGGCAACTTGCTTACTCATAAAAGCTTAGAGCAGAGGCAGGACACAGTCCAGAGCTACTTAAAACCAGAGGAGCAAAGCCTGTGTGTGTGTGTGTGTGTATGTGTATGTGTGTGTGTGTGTGTGTGTGTGTGTGTGTGTGTGTGTGTGTGTGTGTGTGTGTGAGTGAGACAGAGCTCATTCACATTCCCAGACAGTGGAAGTAGCAAACAGTCAGCATGATCTGGGAAGTGTTCTGGTCTGTGGGTACCTGCATTGTTTAACTGTCACTTGGAAGCTTCCGGACAATTATGTGCAAATCAAACCGTAAAGTGGAGAGCTGAAAAAGAGTAATATGCAACATACTCCAACAGCAGTTTTAGGATAAACAGACTTAAGAGGCCATAAATCCTCGAATAACGATTAAGGTAATACTTACAGTCACTTTATCTGCTGTGGGTAATGGAGGAGGTAAAGACAGGGAGTAAAGACGGATATTAGGGCTGTACGATAAGACCAAAATCTAATACCATGATACAGGTCGTTTCATCCAGTTAAAGATAGACATTACAATATAGGACATTTTATGTAAATTCAATAACTAAGTTGCTTTGTTTATGCAGATGTTAGTTGCAATGGCAGCCGCTATCTCTTTCCATCTTTGTCAGTCTTTGCCATATTGTGTGTCGTGGGCAGAGGCCTCCTGCAACATCTCAGTCTTGCATAGCAATGCTATGTGTAAAAATTGGTGGCGTGCACCTTTGCAATGAACACTGACTGTCAGTGAGAAAACTGATCGTCCAAATACACCATTCACTTTCCTAAAAGATATGTATTCATTAAGGTAGGACAGGACTTGAAGTCATTATTATAGGAATAAATAAGTTCCACACTGAACCCACAGTGATAGAAAACAGATTTTTTTTCTAAAATCTATATAAAAACTTAAGTATCCATGAGTTATAAAATCTCTCATTACAGCAGTCTCTGTTCTAATGAGCTAATGACCTGAGATCTGTAGAAATTTGTACCAAAATGTGCCAAAAATGTATCAGCAGTTTGATAACAATTTATAATATCAGCTGAGGAAAAGCAGCACAGTATTTATATACTGTACATATTTTGGCTCATTGATCAAACTCTTTTGAGTTACTAATGTACTTTGTGTTAAAATACTAATGTACTTTTCTGTACATATGGCCATTTGCAACCGCTGAGTGACTAAATAGTCCAACTGCATTATTCACTGTAATGCTGTTGAACCAGCTGCCAGTTCGGCATTCATAGGCATTCATGAGCTTACGAACAGAAGGGCAGACAGCCCCACTGAGCTGACTGGCCATTTGCGTGTACCAATTTGTGTGTGTGTGTTTGTGTGCTGGAATTTGGATGCCCCTTGTTTCCCTCCCTACCAGCAGTGGGGCCTCTTGGGTGTGGAGCAGGCGTTGTTTTCAGCAGGCTGCCAATGCAACAGAAGTGGCATTTAGGGGAAATGGAGGGCAGGAGTGGTGGGGTCAAAATGTGGAGGTTGTGTCTGGTTTAGTAGCTTGTGTGTTTCATCATCAACCACAAATAATACAGTCTACCTCAGTGTCAATCAGCAACAAAGATGTCAAAACATAGCAATGTAGACTATGCAGGGGAGATGCATCATTTCCACACCATCAGCGAATGAACAAATGGGTGGAGACCACTCTTAATCCCTCTGACAGTCACAGGATGTGCATCTGGCACAAGAGAATAACTCCCAGATGAGGTGAGAAGGGTGTGGTGGGAAGGGACCAGATAGGAGAATGAACGAGGGAAAAGTGGTGATAGCAGAGGGAAAGTTCGTAGTGGCACATGGGAGTCCGACACAGAGCTAAAAATAACACCATGTCGCCCACTGACATACTTGCAGATGAAATCTTAAGTGTGTTTCAGTACTTCTGATTCAGTTTCAGGATAGTGATGACAGTTGGCAGCTGAGATCACAGACAGAAATAGATTGTCATCATGGGTTAGTGGATGGCCCCACCCTCTCGGAAATGACAGCAGTGTGTGAGGGACCACCTGAGTGAGTGTATGAGGGTAGAAAGACACATGCACACAAAGGCAAAGAGGAAGCTTTTGGCACAATTTATACCTTGAGCTTCCTCTCTCAAAGTGTCTCCAGCTGTTTGATGCTAGTCAATTTTGCCTTGGTATAAAAGCTGAATCTGCATTTTCATAACAATTAGAGGGTTGCAATAAAGTGGAACTGTAACCAAGAATTATATTCTTTATAAGCTATTTTATTGATTGATTCAGAGAAATTAGTTTTGTGATATATAGATATATATGTATAGATTGAATGGCTGCTGCCATGCTCCCAGCACACAAAGTAAGCAGTAACATAAGCAATATATAATGCACAAATAAGTAAGCTTTAGCTGGTAGTCTTTGTGCTAAGCTATCTGGCTGCTTGCTGTAGATTTATGCAGGAGCTGACCTGACATGTCATATGTGACATGAGAGTGGTATTAATCTTGTCATCCAACTCTGTGCCAGAAAGTGAATAAGCATTATAAGATATATAGCTTTTTCTTAATTGGAAACAGTGAAAAAAGACTGGAGACAAGAGTTGTGAGATAAAACAGAAGACCATACATTTCCCCACATAACTTTTTCTCAACCTTATAATGTTTAAAAAAACACCCAACTGGGTCAAATATGATCGGCTTCATGTCAGTCATGTCAAGTATTTAATGTTTAAATTGCAAGCTGATGATGGCTAACTTTGGTAAGAACAATGGAATTTGACAGTTTAAACAGTATATTTAAGAATAGTGTCAAGCACATATGGACGTTTGACTCTCTTGCGTGCTAAATTCAGCTTCTCAGCCACATGTCCCGTGGGCTAGTGTTTGGCTTGTAAGGCTTGTGTTATACTGTCTGAGCTGTGCTCCACAGAGAGCATTCAGACAGGCTTTTGGAGTCTTTCCCTTTTCAAGTCCCACAAAGCACATTTTTCACATGCTTCTGACGCAGGGGTGAAATGAGAAAAGTCTGGGAGCGAAAATGAGGGGTATTGAGTTAGATATAACGATTGAGAGACAGAGAGGTGTTGGGGACCAGGTCCCACGTATTTCTCATGGACAGGTGCTGGACTGGTGTGGTAAACATTCTTGAAATAATTAGAAGAGACTTTGAAATCTAATATGTCTATCCCCTGGCATTAACTGTAGTTCATGTCGGTTGCCCTGAAGATATGTGCCAGCTATATGGCTGCATAGCAGAGAGATAACATATGAGTGTCGACGATGGAATGGATATCCACGGCTCAAATTCCCAGTCGGGAGTCAGTGAGTTGGACTATAACATCTGGTGAGGCTGGGAGTGACACGGTTACTTGCAGCTTGAACAACTGTACTTCCTGTAGCTTCTGTCTGATGCAGAGGAAGAGCAATACAAATATGTGACAGAGAGCAAGACATAGAGAACAGACTACATACATAAACACTAGTGTGAATACTGCATGGAGAACAGAGAGATGGCAACAATAAGATGTAATGTACCTTTTGGTTCCCTGAGCACAGTGGTCATGCCAGACAAAATACCAGCGGCTTCAAAATAGCAGAACAAAAAAACACACAGACGCACTCGTGTTCTCATTTCCCACAATAGTTTAGGGGCGCAGGGTCTATTCTCTGCTTCTGATATACTCCACCACTATTCAGACCATTGTTTGTTAGCACGGTTAAACAAACAATAATTACATTCCACTCATTAACTCATTAGCAATAACTGCTCCAAATAAACACAATTCTGTTGTCTTTATCTAAACTATCAAAGTTATTGTTGTGGAATAGAAAAGCATTCTTAACAGAGTGAGTCTGAATTTCATTTTGCTGAATTCATATTTCAGTTTTGTTGCTGTCACAAAGTTACTACTTTCTCTCTAAGTTCATTAAAGTTTTTAAAGTTTTCCAGCCGAGGATCCAAATGAGGATTTTGTCAAAAGACCAAAGGTAATGAAATAAGTTGTCTCTCTTCCTATGTGTGAGCCAAGGTAATATTTTACTGCTGTATCTGCTGTGATCCAGACAGTGTGCCCAAAACTGCAGGAAGATTTGTGCATATGTGTCATCAACTTTTTTTAAATATATGATCTCCTGCTTTTGGCAGGGTTTAGATGTTCTTGTAAAATGCAATGAAAGCACTATATCAAAAAGAAAGCAGAGAAAGTAGAAGGATTCCACTCTGGTTTTCTAATTTCTAGTCCTGTCTGTCTGGAAACAACTCTTGTGTAGCATAAGGGACAACTCCTGGATCGGCTGCGGCTATCCCACCATATCATGTCCATCCATTGTCCATGCTTGTCATTGTCAACAAGGATTATCTGTTAAGTGTTCTGTGGAAATACAATACACATTATCAGTATTGCTGCTCAAAGGCTAGTGATAGACTTTACAGACCTCTCTGGCCAGGGTTATCCCCCAAGTATGCACAAGAATGTGGATGTCGTGAACTGCAGTTTGCTCTGTAAGGCTTACACATGCAGTTGTGTTTATGCTAACAGAGTTTAGGCACTGCACAACAGCACACTTACTAAGAGTGTAAAATTAGCCTTGTGCCGTTGGGTGTTGCCTTTGGGCCAATGAAAGGAGAGAGAAAGCAGTTGCGGGAGATATGGCGGAGAGTATTTGGCAATGTAATCGATTGCAGATGGCAGCCGTCGGGTGGCTTGTTCGGTCCACAGTGGTTCTTTGTGATGGCTAGGCCTGCCATAATCCAGCAGGACAAGGCTGTTTTCGTGTGTGTTTATGCTGGCACCTCCTAATATCACCGTGTTAAGCTCTGCAGCCCCACAGGAATCCAGACACACAAGGGGGAGCATGGGTCCATCCACAGAGGGGAAACTGTGAGGCAGTGTATGACTGAATCTAATGGAGTCAGCGAAAGAATATAAAATAATACACTAAATAGGAAAAGGGATAAAAGGTTACGAGAGCGTTAAGTTTGTATGACTAATACAAGTGAAACTAGGTCACAACTAAGCAGCGGCGACAAGTAGAGGTGAACGTGAAGTAAAACTGCCTTGAAAATAAAAAAGCGATATGATTTGCAGTCTTGGATAAACACCAGACTTTCGTGAATGTGTCCAGTTTACAGATTAATAAATACACATGTGTCATCAGTTGCTCATTAAACTGAGTGACAGAGCAGATCAAGCAACCAGTCAGCCAGCTGCTTTTCTCCCTGGCCTGCAGTGGGTTGCAAGTTTGCGAGTGCCATTGAGAGGGCAGACACAGCATCAGTCAGGTAACCCTATCTGTCCTGCTGAGGCTTCTGGTATCAATGCTATGTGTCTCTCATGACAACACTATCCAAGAACGAGGGCAATACATGACAGAAACCTTAAATCATCAGCTCTCAGTTGTATGTCTCTGACACTCACACAGACCATTGTGGGTCAGGATCTGGCCTCATGGCAGCTATGAGTGTAGACTATTGACTACACATGTGTAAACGCACACAAAGTAAACAGATTATATATATAACTTATATATAGGTGGACTAACCTGGATACTAAGAAGTTTCACATTTTTGTCTTGAAATAAATCCAATACTCGAAATAACTGATGCAGAGGTGGATGATTTAGATGTAGTTGTAACATTCATTCTTTCTGTGATTTTAGCCAAGCCTCTATAATCCATTAACATGTAATATAAAAAAATGTGTCAAGTGAGGATAAAAACTATTTAAAAACAAAGCCAATATTCAGGTTTCTTTCCATACAACAGTCACATACTGCACATGTGCATGACAACTGACATATAACAGCTTTCCAAATCATCGCCTTGTCCAGGTTAGGTAAGAAAAGTTTCGGGGAGGAATGTTACCATAAATCAGAAATGATGTCTGACCCAAAAACAGAAATATGATTTTATCCTGTATGAACTCTACAGCTGTCTGCCATTAAAGACACATCTGCCCATGTGTATTTGTGTGTGTGTGTGTGTGAGTGTCTAGGACAGAGAATGTTTGCAGTACACTCATGCAAACATGCTGTTTAAACAGGCTACCCCATTTGCCGAAAAGTCATCTCTTGAACATGTAGCGAGTGCAGTCCGACTGTTTGAGGGCTGGGGAAAAAGTCCCTCACACAGATACACAGACACACACACACCATTGACCCTCCACACCTGTCTTGTCACTCAGGCCCTGGGTGTGCCCTTCACCAGCCCTCTTCTCCAAGCCTCACTGCCCCAATAAGAGGCCTCATTTCCCAGGGAAGAGCTCTGTGGCTCCAGGCCTCCCTGTCTGCACCCACACACACAGAGCACCCTGGTCCCAGCCCCCTTCAGACTGCACAAAGCCCCCATTGTGAGGCACAATGCTGGCCACCCCCTCTGCCTTTCCCCTGTACCCTCTGCTCTGTTTCCCCCATAACTGTCCCCTCTGCCCCTCTTGCTTTTGCCTGACTCCCTCGTTCTCTGCTTTTCAGTCTTCTGTGCCTTCTTTCCTCTCTACTCTCTCCTCTTTATTCTTAAATCTCCACTACCAATCCTGTTGATCCTGTCTGTAGGGGTCTGCCCTCTTTTATCCTAGCTCAGCCCTTTGCCCCACTATCCCCTTCAATATTAAGGACTTCAACATACCCTCTTCGCTCCCCCTTGTCTCTCACACCATGGTCCTCGATCTCGCTTCTATGTTCCAAGTAAATAGTCAGTATCTGTAGTTCATGTGAAGCAGGATGATTGTTACTAGAATGTAGCTCTGTCTGCCGTGGAGTTCATATTATTGAGGAGGAGAGAGGATATGTTCTTTATCATGTAATTTTTTGATAAGGTTAGTTGGCCTGTTCTGGTAAAGTCACTTCAGAAGTAAAGAGAAAATTGTTTTCTAAATGGTTAAATAAAGGCCATCCACAACAGTATAATAATAAATAAGCAAATACTAGTATATTTTGCACTTACAGGGTCTCATTTAATGATGTTCACACCAGATAAAGAATCTTGTAGGTTACTGTGGGAGCAAATATAATTTGTATCCCAGTAATTAATCAACCCATTTGTTATGAGTATAACTAGTATAAATCAAAAATATACAGTCAGCAAGCAATGCTACAATACTATTAACCAAACAAAAGTGCCAGTGTATTGCCAGTGTGCCAGGGGAGGCGAGGCTACACACACTGCAGAGATCAAAGCCAAATGTGGCTCCTCTTCCTCATCATAAACACATTATTTTGCTTGTGTGAGTGCACCAATTTTAGCTTGGTTTGTAGTACACTGTCACAGCTTTGATTCCACCCCACCACATTTGTTTCAAAGTGAAAAAAGCAGCCATAATTTTGACCATGGGGTGGAGTTGCTGGCTGGCACTGGCACTAATCTAAGGAAATCCCACTGTGGTATGTGATTTTCCATTATCTCTTTGCCAAGCCGCAAACCCAAATTCTGTCAATTAAATATTGCCTTGCCTGTTGAAAAAGCATACACACGTGTATGTATGCTAAAATTACTTAACATGTTTGCTATTTTACTGAAAAGAGGTCTACTGCTCTACAGTTTATGTGTACAGCCGAGCTATCTGTCGCATGCACTTCAGAAAATACTGACCAGCCTTGTTTAGACACTGTGGTTTCTTGAGTAAGATGAGCTGCTGTAACACTACTGTATAATGCAGTTGCCACACGGATGTAAGTCTGTCTAATCTGTCTTCCTGAGAAACAACAGCATGATCCCGTAACAGAACACTCGCTAATGAAATGAGAGGCAAAAAATTAATAAAAACCGTTTAACACACAAACACAACTGCACACACACAGTTACAGGGAATATGGAAATCTGCCAGAAACTAAGTCTAGTTTGACTGGTTGAGGGATGAAATAAGAGAAAATGGGGACACAACATTGTCTTTTAAACAGAGGCCTAACTATGGCAACCCTTGTTATACAGTGACGTGGAGGAACGATGAGATGGTGGGCATTCCACACACACTTGTCCTCCTATGTTTTCTGATCAAAGGAGGAGAAGGAAGGAAAAGGGCAAACTGAGCCACCACAAAGCTTCCAGCGGGGCTGCAGTTTGTATTTCTGAGTGAAAGGCGACCAAAATGCCTTCAAGGATGTGGCAAATTTTCCTCTTCAGCATCTTCCAAGCCAGAACATTCTGGATGAAAGAAAGAAGAAAAGAAAGACTGAACAAACCAGTAAGTAAAGTGGAGAAAAGGGTAGTCACTGAGAGAAGAAAGAAAGCAATTACAAAACAGTAGGAGATCCTAAATAGATTGCAACAGCTTTGTAGCATTAAAAGACAGATTTCCCACCCTGAACAGGAAATTAGCCATATGAAACAGACTGAAGGAGATTCAGTCATTAACACACAAAAGTTCCTCATTGCTGCCAGCTCAAATACTGTCACTCGCCAAGTGACACCTCTATTTGAGATCCCAGGGGAAGGTTATTTTGGTCGCACACAGATACACACACACACGCACACAGGTATCCATGGTGACATACCCCTGCTCAGGAGCCCCGCAGTGGGTAATGGGCTGCGGCGGACGAATGTGACAACTCGACGATGATTCAGCTTGTAGAATTTAGCACAGCATGGTATGGAAAGCTGGGACAGCAATGACCTCATTCCATGGGCCGCTTTGCCCCCCTCCCTTGTGAGGGGCAGCAGCCCGAAAGAATGAACACCACAGACTGGGAGAAGGGGGGTCAGAGAAAAGAATGGTGGCACAAGAGAGGTGTCCCATATGTAGACAAACATCGCGCATAGTGATAATAGGATGGGTGGTTCTCAGTAAAGCTATAATTAGTGTATAGAACATATGGTAAGTATAACAACAGGGATGCAAACAGGAATGAAGTGACTTAAGAAGGTCTGGGCAACACTAGTCTCATATAATACCTAACAAATAAAAATTTTTCAGGGCACTCATCTTCACATGAGACACACTTTAAGGTCCTGAACCAAAATTTGAACAGTGGTCCACGTTCTAGCTCTGCTGAGCCCACGACTCCAGTGAAAGTCTGAGCTGTATGGAGATCCGGTCCACTGAGACCAGAGACCAGAACACAGCCTGAGGGCAAGTAATGACAGGGAGCCTCCAGCACATCAGTCGGACACACAAACCCTGGAGCTTTACAGCTGCAGCTGCAGAGGTCAATAACAGCAATGTCACTCAAATACTGTATGTTGGGACAAATCAAAAAATACAAGGAAAGGGACACGTTGGCAAACATGCTATTTAAAGAATCAGATCTTTCAGATGTGTAACAATGTTCAAGAGAAATAAAAGGAAGAAAGTAATGCTATTGTGTCATGGTTTGGCACTGATGGTACACAGAGCTGCGGAGAGGCCAAGGCTGTCTAAACACTGATAGACTGTGATAAAGGTTCTGCTTATCACAGCGGTTCTTCTACATTAGTGTCAAAAACAGCCAGATCCAAAGTGGGTCACAGTCCTGTTTCTTCTGAGTCTGTGCATCAAAGTGCATCAAAACAAGCTGCACAACTCTTTTCTAATATACTTTATTCCCTCAAATGCTTTGGACTACCTTGCCTTCATCAGGGTGGATGACTTGACTTGGGCTGAAAATATAGACTGTAAACAAGCTAATATTTTGAGTATGCAGCAGCTGCAGTTCATGGCATGGACCAGATTAGCAGTGGGTGTGCAGGACGAAGATAATTCCTCTAAAACAGTGAAGCAGGTCCAGTTAATGACAACCTGAAGACTGAGGCTGGGGGCACCTGCTCTCTCTCTTTACCTCCTCATCTGTCTCACCCCCTGTCTCTCTCACTCTCTCTCTCTCTCTCTCTTTCTTTATAAATCTATTTGTATCTGTAAACCTCGTCACTTGCAGCAGAGAGAGGCTGTTGTCCATCTCTGCCATCAGTATGTGCTCTTGGTTTAACTGCCTATCTAACTCAAAGTCATACTTTGCATTATTGCTGCCGCCTTTGTTGAAAATTCCGACAAAAACAGAGGGGCATTTTGCTTTTCTATGCCAAAACTACTGGTCCTTTTATCAGCAACATCACTGATGCACTTATAACAAGTGAACCTTTTCTATAACTTCCATGTCATGTGACCCACCTGTTTGTATCACTGGTCACATTACAATGCTCTTTTAAATCTATCCTTTTTAAATAGTGACATCACTAACAATTCAATGATTTGTGTGCTTGGCAAAAAAATGTGGTTTGAAGAAATAATGGCATACAGAGCCAGGAAGTTACATAAGCATAGCGTACCACTTGCCAATAATATTGAAAACAAGCTTTGTATGAACAATGCAACTTAACACTTCAATCCTAAGTCCTTTGCCCACTGTTTACAGTGTTGGCAACAGTGGTAAACAGTTGCTTATTACCATGCAATTACCAATTAACCACATGACACTGGTGACACAGCTGGAAAACCTACCAGATAGTTAGTCATTTTCTTGGACATCCCTCCCCCGACACCCCTTGCCAAAAAAAATGACAGCAGGCCTGATGTCACATCCTCTTTGACCTTGTGACCTTTCACACACTTCACACACTTTCTTCACACACTAATCTCTTGGGCTATGCAGCCAAACCCCATGCTGCCTGCAAGCGAGCTAAACTCCCTGCCAAAAGAGCACACACTTGCATAAAAAAACAATCCACCTCAGTTTCCAGCTTAACTGTACCGAACCATACCAGAAGCCACAATGTTGCGTGCCAGTTGAAAGTCAAAATATGTTTGGATTTGGATGGAGATGATGACGACGGATAAAATACTCAACAGTTCCTTTTAGTGGCATTGTAAAATACTAAAGTTCACACTATGAACAATTATCATGACACATGACATGTCCCATAATCGATCAGTAAAGACCAATAATGATAGTAAGGAGCTTTATAAAAGCAAGATGAAAGGGTCAGTTTGGGAAAAACAAGTGTCTGTCATACCTTGAAGCATACAGCGGTATGCTGACTCAGAGATGGCATAGATGTGTGGAGGCATCTCGTGCCTCTTCTTCCCTCTGTACATCTCAATGATGTTCTCTGAATAGATGGGCAGGTTCTTGTAGGGGTTGATTACCACACAGAACAGGCCAGAGTATGTCTGTAATTAAACATACAAAACAGACAAAGGTTGGAAATTAACATGGAACAGTGACAGTGTGGAACAAAGAGAGGCTGCAGTTCAACATCAGAATCACTATATTTTCAAGAAATATAAAAACATATCAAATATACCATGGTTTGAAACAGGCATAATACACTCCCACTTGCCAGAACTGGAATTGGATATAAGGAGAAAATGTAAAACATAAATGTCTTTTACATTAAAGTGGATCATGCGAGTTCCTAGCTTTTTAAATCATCAAGCCTGCATTCTATCAGTGCGGCAAGACCTGTCATTACCCACTATTTAGAAGCTTACATCATCATAGCAGTGACAGATAGGGCAGACAGTCTAAATGCAACACTGAACAGACTCTTTTTTCTCGTGAAGCAGCGACAAAACTAATAGAGTCCCAATAAGAGTATTCATATCAAACACAAAACACAATGTGAACAGAGTTTATGGATGTTATAAAGACTCATGTTGCCACATGTAGCTTGCGCTGCAAACGTTTAGCCTTCTTTCTGAGTTGTGGTGTTGCATTTGACTGTGTAATTAGCCTGAAGATCTCTCCCCAGACAGTGTGTGCGGTATGAACACTTCTCAGCTATGCTGTAGGCTGATACAACCAGGCAGCAAAGCAGCCAGGAATGAATGAGGGGCCCTGGTGGGGCAATGGCCCTCCCTCATTCTGCAGATGTTATAGGGGCTTTGCATTTCGCCTATAGATGACACAGAGAAAGAGGTGCTTACCAGTAGTATGACTTTCATGACTGGCATGTTAGGCTAATCCTAGCGGCCTATGCCAATGCCCACTTCTACCTACCTCACTAGCTACCCACATACAGTACATACTTAGTGAACTTTAAGTGCAGTTACATGCAAATGTTTATAAATGTATAGACCTTAAATCTTAGGAAGTGTAGAAGAAAGTCATAACAATACTGAAGTAGGCTAATGTCCAGCTAAAAGTGGAAGTCAGTAAGGCAGTTAGTAATAAATTAGTAATTTCCCTATAGATGAGTCACACAAACAATCCCATGTGGATTTAAACACTAAGAAAAAGACACTTATCACATCCAGACACTTGCTTAATGGATGTTGCGAAGCAGTCAAGTCTATCTGGTTGGAGGCCCCGGGGATCAGAGGCAGCTGGCTCCCTGCTGGCTTCAAGGTCAGAGTGACAGGCATGTTTGTTTGTTCTGCCTCCTTCTGGGACCATAGATACACTCTGCAGTGACTTTTTGTTTGCTAGGAACACTTGCATTACAGAACTGAAAAATCAGGAGTGTAGGAAAAGAAAAACATTGAATCATGATCTGTAAAATGTTTTGTGGTAAAATTTAAATCTGTTTCAGGAGGAGTCTCAGCATGGCCCTTAGAGTTCATAAAAATGCACATTCTCTACAGACTGCAGTCTATAATGAATGACTGAGCCTTTGTTGAGCTTAATTGCTTCAAGAGATTTTTATTCATAAAGACTATGTCCAACAGTGATCTTTTCCTATCAAAGCATCAAACATCATGACATCTGCTTCATAATTAAACCTACTCCAAGGCTGAGAGAGGTACTGTACTGTGAGTGACTCAGCAGCCATACGTTTACAAAGGGGCCCCAGAGAGCAGACTGTAGCCGTTACGTAACAGCTCGGTTAGGGCCCTCACTCAGCACTGAGCAACTGATGCTGTGTACTGCTGATACACAACAAAAATGCAGAAAGAGGTCGACAAAAAGATGGGGAAGGAGAGAGAGGCAGACAGAAATGGAATGATCCAGCTGACAGGGCTCCCTCAGGTCTAATTCAGTTGAGAAGCAGAGGTGTAACAACAGTGAATCGTGTTCTCAGCCTTCCTGCAAATTGCTCCCAACCTGATGGGAGGAGAGAGCTCAGCAGAGAGAGAGAGAGAGAGAAAGAGAAAGAGCCTGCTGAAATTCTAACTCTGCACTCTCCTTTTCGAAGCTAATGAAAAATTAATTCCCCCTTATCTGAAAACTGAAGCTGCTATAAATAGGAGGTTCTGTTCTCTTCGGTTCTGCAACAAGCAGCACTGAGGCAGCTGGCGTGGCTGCACAGAGATACCTGGATTGTAGCTTCAACACAAACAATCCCAGGCAGCTGAAGGGTTAAAGGGAGCATTGTAACTTGCTGCACCAAGTCTCTATATCAATGTTTTATTTGATTAAAACAGCAGAGAGCACTGAACAGGCAGTCTTCTCTTGCACAGAGTTGAAATGGTGCAGCAGTGTTTGCTTGGGAAACAATCTGATTTCTAAGAATAACAACAGTGGTTGAATATGAGTGTGGCTTTTAACTAAAGTTAGAGGTCCTTTATTAATCCCCCAATCTCGGTCACCAATTAAAGAAAAATGCCTCAAAATCAAGAAGAAGCTAGGAGTGCTTATTGCATGCTTGTTGCTGCACTCACTATTGTGAAAAAATCGTGCAGGATTATTGCAGTAAAAAGAACATTTACTACTGCTGTTGCCAACTAGCAGAGCATACGGCTAACTCAACACCGCCTGCCAAACCAACATGTCTGGCCCAATCCAGGAAAGAGAAGGTGATATTTCCACTGTGAAATCAGATCCAGGGGAGGGGATGCCGTGGCCTAGTAACAGCTGAGCAACACACAGCCAACAGCAGACACAACAGCCGACCCCATCTGCCATCTCTGATCAGTGAGGCAGCGGGTCTACATGGATAGGCCCTTCTCCAGTGCAGAGGCTGGAGAGGACACTCTGGGTGCAGAGGCACCCTCAGTGCCATTGATCTATGTGTGGACTAAAGGAGACCTTGACCATTCCCCTGACAGCGCTTCGCTCTAGTGATTTCATAACATAGCATGCGAATACTTCCGACTCAGCTTAAATACTTCAGACAAGGCTTTTGAAATATGATCAACACACTGAGGTGCACGGTATCGAATCACATCGACAGCAGCAGGACACCCTCTGCTTTTGTGCAGCTTTAATGAGTTGGAAATTCTTGCTCACTGAATTTTAGAGCAGTGTGGCTATTTCAAAGCAGTCTATTAACAATGAAGCAAGAATGAGTGGTATTCTATATTCAATTCACAGTCACAAATTCATGCTTGTGTCTGTCAAAATCAAGGTGACATGAAAAGCAAACAGAAAGTCAAAGTGTTATCAGTGCCCTGTTGTTGTCCTCCAGACAGAGGGATCACGTGTGACTTTAATTCAAACATCTCCACAGGCATATGAGAATGACTATGCATTTTTTTCCCATGTGTTTTTTCTTCCAATGCTGCTTTACCTGTTGGTCTGCAGCATATCTAGCAGTAAAAAATAGAACAAGTTTTTTGTAGGAAAATGGGAAAAGTTTGCATACATCTAGAGATATTCAAAAAAGTGAGGATGTAAGAAATAAGGTGAGGTCAAGGTGCAAGAAAGAAAGACACAAAGTCTATGTCATTGTTGTCCAGGACCAGTGAGGCGGGGAAGAGGAGAAGCAGAGAGAGAGTGTGGGAAAGGGAGCAGGGCTGGTGAAGACAGGACGGACACTGAGCAGCAGCAGAGCTGAAGTGGGCGGTGGGAGACAGACAGACGGACGATCTTTTTGCCATGGAAGAATGCTGAGGCTTTCTGACAGCTGAGGCTTATCTAACGACACAAAGGCCTGCTTGTAGCCCCGCCAGTGTGGTGTAGCCTAGCGTGTAGCACTGCGGTTAGCTTGTGACTCACCACCTCACAGATAGCAAGCTGCTCCAATAAATGAGTTGGCTAAACAGGCTGACTGACTTCACACTGATGGAGCCGTCAGATGGGCAAAGGGCCACAGAGTCAGACAGCAAAGGAGAGATGAATCACTCACTGACCAGAGGCCTAAAAATGCTGTGGCAGCCTTCAGGTTTAAGTTGCTGGCCAGTAAAGGTGTGTGATTGCAATCCACAGAAAAATATACATAGAGAGAGACAGAGAAAGCATGATCACACCTTAGGCAATATTACTTAGATGTTGCTGGATGTTTAGGTGGCAAAAAGTGAGATTTTTGTTGATAATGACATTACTTTATGTGTGTGTGTGGGGTGTAGAGAGAGTCGTCAATCAGTACCACTGACTGTAGAGTCTGACTTTGATATCACAATTTGTCTGTCTTTTGTGGACAAATAAACAATCAACAACAAACCTGTGTTATTACAGTATTGTGCACGATGATACATGTCTTCAATATTATTGTTTGTTGGATCTTCGTTCAAATTAACCAGTGTACTTGTCTCCATTTTTAAAGTGTGTCTATTTACAAAGGGATGGAGTGCAAAAGAACCACTTAAATAAATGAAAATGAAGTGACAGTATGCATTCCCAGTAAAGGCAAACCTGTTAAAAGCAAAATATTGACATAAGGAATAGTTGTAGACTGGCTCAACTTTTAGTAGACTCTAGCAGATTTATGCTGATCACACTACAACTCAGACAGGGAAGTCTTCCCAACCATGTCAACTAAGAACACAGCCCGGGGGAGACATCATATTATGTCTGCACTGGATGTAGCTGAGCTTTGGGGGGTAAGGCAAATACATTGGAAAAAGTTTAAAACATAGGGGGTTTCTTCTTCTAAGGGCGAGTGGCTTAGGGAAAATTCTCTTCCTGACCGAAAACCAACACAGTCAGACACATGTTTTCAATTTCTCTTGGCCAAGGGGCAAATTAACACGCTCCAAAGCCAATTCCGAACCACGAAAAAGTAGAAACCACGACACTACGGTATGAACGAGAAAATGAAGAGAAACCCAGGAGGAAACTCGGGGACTGGCATGTCAATTCAAAGCATATGGGAAATTGATAACACCGCCGTCACTGGAGTGTGTGAGTGCCAAGAGTCAGTGGTGATGTTTCATCATGATGTGTGATGAGGAGGATAAATTGTAAGAGCAACACGTATCCCTGTAGTCCCTGAACTAGAGTCTCTCAGGTGTTAACCAACCCACATTCTATTCCTGGAAAACATGTCACTAAATGGGTCAAGATCACAACTAGAACTTCACAGAGCAGTTCCATCTGTAGAGAAATTGGATTATGGGGACAGTGGCAATGCAGTGATGCAGACCACTACAGGCGTTGGCTGTGATAAATTCAGAAGGGTAACATATAATTAAGAGATTAGACAAGAAAATGCTTGACTATCCATAGTGAAGTGGGTAAATTTAAACATGTTTGGTTTGCATTACGTTTTTATCCACACATACCTGAGCTTTCCAAGCTACTATACGAGCTGAATACATTTAAAAACGTTGGTCTTGTACTGCCATATGAATGGGAATGAAGACAAGGTGACAAAATCATGGCATTACCCTACATTTTGGGACAAATGTGTTTGGTTTTACACTGTGGGACTGCAACAGAAGAGCAAGAGAGGTCAAGCCATCTCTGTGATCAAACAGAGCCCGCCAGTAGGTGCACAGAGCAGGACAAACAAACTGAAGCCAGCAGTGTTTATGGAAGAGGCCTGCCTTTGGCTGAGGTGAGAGAGAAGCCACGGGGGGAGGTAACAATCTGTAACCTAGAGGCACTAAGGAGAGAAGATCCAGTGAGGGTAAAAGTCTGGCAATGGTTAAAAGACTAACAAGATGTGTCACTCATACTCTGTGTGTGTGTGTGTATGGGGTCAGGATTCGTTCAGCACAGCAAAAAGCTTAACAGTGACTAATAAATATCAGATCTTACTTTCACATGAGAGTGCAAAAGACAGACGGTTAAAAGACAAATGTGTAATCAAGAAGAAATTGCATCATTTTGCAATTATAACAGCTGGGGGTGAAATTTAATCTACAGCTGTGACACCCAGGGGATCTGTGAGTTTTAGGGTTAATCATTACTCACATGGAAAGTATATGCTGTTACAAAAACACAGAGAGTCCTTGAAGGCTTCAGGTCAAAATAACTCACGTATATGAGTCCCGAGTAGTAGCGGTCCTTCAGGTTGTGCAGCACTGATGCCTCATTCAGGCAGGTGAGCTCAGCCATGTCTTCCACCTTGCTAAACTTGGGTGGGTTCATCTTCTGGATGTCATCCTTGTTGATCACCACCTTCTTACCGTTCTCGGCCAGTTCCACCAGCACCTCCTCGCCACGCTCCTCACGGATGCTGGCCGCCTCAAAGCCATGGCGCTCTGAGGGGACCCACACTAGCTTCTTGGCTGTCCAGTCAGCCTGTGTGGCTGGGTTGTAAACCACAGCCCGGTCCACAAACAGGTACCGCTCTGGGTCCTCTTGCCCACTCCGATGAGACATCTTACTTGGGGATTACCAGAGCAACGTGGCCACCTAGAACAAAAAGGGATGCTGGGTTAGTACCTCAGAAACTGCACATAGGATACAGATGAGTACAGATGCAATAAGAGATAATTGTTTCTACCTTCACTTTATCGTGATAGGAGTATCTCTAATATTTCATGCGCTTATTTCCTGTTCTAACAATGCCTGTTTAAAAACTGCATGACATATTGTAAACCGTCAGATCATGTCTATCTATCTGTGTGATACATGGCATGAATGAGAATGAATATCAAGTACTCATGTGTGGTATAACAAGGTAATACACAGGGCACAGTGAGGATCCGATACCATACAGAATGTCAGCAGGTCAGAGCATGACAAATACTGAAGAGTGACACGAATCAAAAGTATGACCATATTTAAAAATCAGGTTTCAGTGCAGGTCTGACAGTCTGCACAATACTAATGCGCATACTGCGTAGGCTTCATCTCTCTCACATCAGATCAAACTGCACATCTCTGATCCCTCTTCTTCCTCTAGAAATCTTGCAGTACAGACAATAATCGCACATCCCCACAACGTGCACTTGTCTGTACAGATGGATTTTATACGACAGATACGATGACTGCGCACTGGCAAGTCATCAAAAGCACAGAATGAAGGGAAACCAGCAGGAGGGAAACTTGCTGCCTCAGTCCTGTTTACAAATATCAGGCTAATATCGGCGGTAATGAAGCTGCGCAACCGGCTCGAGCTAACTAATTTAGCTAAATGAGGTAACGGTAGATGAGAAATAACGTTACTGGCTAAATGTCTGATTAGGATAAAAAATAATGTTAGTTTCAAAGACATTAAGTTTTATTTCACGTTCGCTTTAAAGGTGCTACGTTTAATTTAACGTTAGCTGCAGAAAAGGTGGGTTTTATTTAACGTTAGCTTCAAAGGTAATAAGTTTTATTGAACGTTAGCTTAAATTAAATCGTACTCGTAAAGCTAGCTTAACACAACTACACCGCACTTACTATTTTGTATTATAAGCTTCAGCGTTGGCTCATTAACTATTTTCTAGGTGGAAAAACAGCATGATGTGTAACCACACGTTAAAAGGGTGGCTTCTTCTTAACTCACTAATATGACAATTATATAGTCAGATTATAGTCAAACTAAGTTTCCAGAGCGACCTCCATCCTCCTGATTAGTTCCTTCGTCCAGGACTAACTTACCTGGTGCAGTGCGGTCAATTCCTGTTCACCAAGCGGTCCGATATCCCCCCTGATGAGACCCTGTGTGCGACTAGCTGCTCCACACAATTGAAATGCAGGCATGTATTTGGGCTTTGGTATGCACCACAGGCACAGTGCTGCCTCCTCTAACACTGGGGCCCCTCCTAAAGCGGAGCAGACCGGACCGACACTGCTCCCCGCCTACGACGGACAGCGCGGATCGATACAGCAGCACTGGGACTCACTGTTCACCTGAGCACGAGCTGTCAGCATCTTTTTTCACACACTGATCAGCAGTCGATCAGGATGTTATGGTGAGGTAAAGTGTTTTTAAGATCTATGCCACATATATCTATGTACTGCACACACCCACTAGAAGCAGCCAGGAGTGTATTGGACTCCATCATTGGCTGCCATGAACCAACCTCCCAATTTGCTGCCAATCAAAAACATGCATGAAAATGAATAATCAATATAGTAACTGTTGCATTCCTGATAACATGCATGATCACTACTAAATATTCTGGTACTTTGCTATCTCAAAAAAGAATAAAATCCAAACAGTGTGTTTTGTGAAAAAGGCATGTAGCTTCATCCCATTCAAATGTCACATATGAAGTCATTATTCACCGTTTAGTCCTGTTGTAAACCGAAACAGCGCCCTCTTGTGCCTGAAAGCGACAAAAGCAGCATTTTACGCTGTACAAAACTCACGCAATCATACATCATTCTACCACAAGCTTGGGTTTTACTGTGGCATTTTTATTACAAATGGAAAAATCTCATAGAAGAGCAGGGAAAAGCACGTTTTCTGTAATTAAATAGTTTGCTTTCATACTAAATGTATGAAAACATGCTGTTGTCATAATCAAGTTGTACATCAAAAACAAGAGAGGCATCATATGTTGTGGTTATGTACAGTCCGTTAACGTGGAGGCTTCAGCGTCCCC
Organism: Centropyge bicolor; assembly: GCA_037975185.1. Classification (NCBI taxonomy): domain Eukaryota; kingdom Metazoa; phylum Chordata; class Actinopteri; family Pomacanthidae; genus Centropyge; species Centropyge bicolor. Next base: position 3,052,474 of record JBBMOC010000022.1, on the reverse strand, counting down.
CCCTCCAGGCTCCTCCACCCCCCTTCTTCATCCCCCCTCGTCGTCCTCCTCCGCCGCTTCCCGCTCCTCCTTTCACTTTCTTCCTCACTCCGCTTGCTTGTTCTGTGTCATCCTCGTCTCCGTCTCCCCTTTTGGGCCTTTTCCTTTTCTCGCCCTGCTCCTTCATTTCCTGAGGAAGACGAGACATTGTTTTTCCGAAGTTAATGTTGACGATCCAGATATGATATCCATGTTTTCCCAGTTTTACAGATGTGCCCTCACAGCCCTGTCAGATCAATTTTAGAAGCCCTTCATTAGTGCCACCAGTCATGTTCCAAATGTTCATTATAATTGACTTTTGGATGAATTGAATGTTATTTAACACCTTTAACTACACAAAAGTGGATTTTTATGCAGTCTGTCTATTACTACTTATTTTAACTATTAAATCAGTTGGTATTCATTATTTTATCTTAAAATCTGAACTGTCTGTTGTATATTTCAGTAATTATTAAAACCATGTATCCATTATTATTAGCTAACTTTAGACTTCTCTGCTTGCTAGCTAACTAGTGTTTATGCACTCTAGATCACAACAGGTGTTACAGCTTTCAGTGTGTGGACATATTTTTTAAACCAAATCATAACTTATATTTTTTTCTACCTTCAAATTAGTTGAGCTACTCCACAATCTTTCCACTTATCACAGTAGTACACCCTAAGGCACAAGTACCCCTAGTTTGGAATCATGGACTGAGAACAGAAATAAACACTTCCCCCACACTCTCTCACTCTCTCTTAAATTCATCTCTATCACATCATCCTCCAACTGTTCACACTCCCCACAGCTCATCACTGCACTGTTGAGTATGCCACATCAATCCTTTCTACCCATAGACTCCTTATTTTCTTAAATTGGTTGCTAGATGAAGAATTCCGTATTTGTCTATTCCCAACAATGTAGAATGATCAATTTCTCTGTTTGAGTGAACATTGAAGTTATTTGGACAGAAACATGATCACGAAGTAAATATTGACTTACCAGCCTGGCAAATCTCTGGGCCTCGCTCACCCTCTCCACTAACATCATCACTTCCTCTTCCTGGGTCGGGAAGGCAGGAAGTTTCTTGCCAATCAGGCTTTCGATTCGTTGGAAAAGCTCCACATCATATCTTAGATAAAAGAATATGACAGCTCATTTTCACCTTTTGACTAGAGCAGCAACACATCACAAAAAATGTGGCAGAGAAGCACAGTGAGTTTAACAATCAAAAATATGTCAGCAGTTTAATAATGAAGTCACAATCGAATCCAATCAAATGGTGGCTACAGGTGAAAAACAGGAAGTTCTTACTGAGTGACAAAAGTGATGGATTTCCCAGATCGTCCTGCTCTGGCTGTTCGTCCGACTCTATGGATGTAGTCCTATGAGGGCAGACAGATCCAAAAATCCATTCAGATGAAATCAAACTAAAGACATGATCAAATAAACCGGGAATGTGAACGGCTGTGCCAAGGTACCTTGGAGTGTGTGGGGATGTCGTAGTTGATGACGCAGTCAACGTGAGGAATGTCCAATCCTCTGGATGCCACGTCGGTTGCCAGCAGCACTGATCGAGACTTGGACTTGAACTTGTTTAGTGCTCCAAGACGTTTATTCTGACAAACAAAGTGAGGCAGATCCAGCCAGTGAATAAGACATTAAAAACAAAGCTAAAAGGACACTGCAGAGAAGCATTTAGCACTGATGAAAAGACTTTCTTAAAAGCTTAAGTGTGTACACACCACTCTATGCTTTCATGTCAGATTTGGTGGTAAAAAAAGTTGTATTGCTGCATGACACTAGACCAGAAGAGGGTGCTGTTCTTCCAGCCGAAATGGTGAAAAAGCTATATGACACTCACACAATCTCTGTAGTGAGGTTTATGGTATATGACAGCGACGACGCTGATGTTTAGAAAAGTTACACAAAGGACATTTCAATGCAAAAAGTTGCACTCCACATTTTGGCACCATAAATTCACTGAACTATACTTCACTGCACAAAAGAATGCTGTTCCTAACAGTGTAAGAATGTTATCAATTATTTTCACTATCCTTTCATCTCCCAATTTTTCCCCTTTAATCAGTCTACAAAAGTTAGCAAATACAGAAAACTATCCCAGAGTTCCCAGAGCACAAAGTGGAATTTTAAAATATCTTGTTCGGTGTGACAGTGCAAAACCCCAAGATATTTAGTTTTGTATTACAGATAACTAAGAAAAACACAACAAATCAATTATTGGACTAATTGTTTCAGTTCTTTAAAAAATGGAAAACTTTTTACTGGACATGTCAGGCAATGCACTGGACGACATCAAAAATGTGTGAACAAAAAAACAGAATGCAAAAGGGCTCTTATTGTCCCTCTGTTATCAAACCATTACAGTTGAGTGTATAACAGTGAGAACAGTGTGTGTGGTACTCTGAATCGCTACCTGACTCATCTGACCATGAAGAGGGATAGCAGTGATGCCAAGATTCCTTAACAACAGCGCCACCCGCTGGGCATTGTTACACGTGCTGCAGAAAATTATAAATGAGTTGCCGGCCAGCTCATTCAGGATGGACACCAGGTAGCAGTCCTGCCGCAAAACAAGCACAAGCAGAAAACTGTGTTACAAACAGCATTTGGATTTAGACATTAAAACATGAAATGAGAATATGCACTTCTGTGTGTCCAACCTTGTACTTCGACGGTATGAAGATGTAATATTGCTGCAGTTTGTCTACTGTAGAGTATTTGGTGGATACCGCACACTTCACAGGGTCTTTCAAAGCTGCTCTCTGGAGTTTCTGAACCTGCAGACCAGATGAAAAATATCAGTGAACGAGGCTCTTGCAGGCTCTGCAAGTGGTGTAATGCTCTGGTGTCAGCTTATTACTTTTCCCGGTAAACATGCAAACAAAGCATATTGTCTACCTTTTTGGTCATGGTGGCAGAGAACAAGAATGTGCGTCTCTCTCTAGGAATCACCTTCAAGATTTTATCCACCTGTCCAAAGAAAGAAAACATACACTCATAGCATCTGACATTTCATTATTTTTTGTTGAAATTTAAGGAACTGAAAATGAAAACTATTGAACTGAAAGAAAGCACTTCAAACAGCCCACCTCAGTCTCAAAGTCCATGTTGAGGATTCTGTCTGCTTCATCCATGACCAGGTACTTCAGAGCTCGTAGGGAGAAGCCCTTTGTGTTCTCCATGTGGTCTATCAGCCGACCAGGCGTGGCTGGAAACACATTTGATTCATTTTGTCACATTCATGCTAAAATGATCAGTTTTTGTTACTGTTAAACATTGAAGTGACTGGACTATAAACTCCAGGCTACATAAAAGCTGAAACTAATATTTATTTTCATTATCAATAAATCTGCTGATTATGTCAATGATGAATTGTTTAATTGTATATAAAATGTCATGACATGATTTGAAACACATCAGTTCAGTACAAGAAAATATACACACAAGCGGAAGGACCATGACTTGAGTGTTGATGTATATGAAATGAAATACTGATTATAGTTTTACTTATGATCTTACCAATAACAATGTGTGGTTTCTTAGCCAACACTAAGGATTGAGACATCATATCGATTCCTCCAACTATGACAGCTGCAAAAGAAATGACACAAGTTTCAGAAACAGAACCACGGAAAGTCATCTGCATAATTGCAAACCAACCAACCTAAAATGGACACGTACCACACTTAACACCAATGCTGGAGCCCAGGGCCTCAAACTGCTCAGAGATCTGAAATGCCAGCTCTCTGGTAGGGGTGAGCACGAGAGTATGAAGCCTCTGGGGTGAGCTGAGCAGTGACTGGAGGATGGGCAGAGCAAAGGCACCCGTCTTTCCTGAACCAGTCTCTGCCAGGCCAATGACATCCTTCCCTGCAGGTCAAGAAGAAGACAGATTGACAGTAATGAACTTATGTGTCTTGAACAGAGTACCTTTTTTATAAATTTGAAGTAATTGCGCTTACATAAGAATATGTTTTCCTGTAACTTTATTATTCTACTCCGTTATTTTTCAGAGAGACAGTTACTTTGTTGGTTAAGAATAAGATTTTAAAAACCTATAATAACTTTCTTTCTTGCACAGTGGATAGCTTGGTTGGCAGTTGCATCAGATAAAAAAAAACACAATTACATTCTGCACACTGTCAATCACAATAACTATAAGCATAATATGATGCACTGTTCTGCAGCATATTAAACCATCTTGAAGTGCATGAATAGGTAGAGGTATCTACACTACAACCAGCTACAAAATTAAAATGCTGCCTAAAAGTCTATGCATCAGTAATAACAACAATATAATATATAATGATTCTGACAGGACTCAGGATTCTGCTTCATAGTGACATTCTGGTTATAAAGCTGATTATACTCATGTATGTTTACACGAGTAACATTGTGAATGCAGGACTATTACATAATGTAGCACTATATACACTGTGGTACTGTAAGCATATGGGAGGTGCTGCACAGTCAACAAAGTGACACTGGCTTCAACCTTCCCTGATGGAAACATGTCACTGTGATCACTCACCTTGCAGAGCTACTGGTATAGCTTCTATCTGAATCTTTGTTGGACTCTTCCATCCCAGCTGATTACAAGCCTCACAGAGAACCTCAGTAACACCCTATGGACGGCAAAGACACCGGACAGAGACCTGTGTCAGTTCCTCATAATGTTTTGATACCAACGTATAACTATTATTTAAATACCTCCACATTTCAGCTACATTTCATATGATAAACATACAGGGGAAACTAGCTTGGTTTAGCTAGCTCAAACTGCTATGCTGCTAAAATTGCGTCTGCTTCTCACTTTATAAGATAAACCTACCAAATCCTTGAAGCTCTTCGTTGTCTCATCATTTTCGCCGCTATTTACGTGACTGTTATCATCATCACTACTCGAACCTTCGAGTGTTTCATCTCTGTTTGGCTTCACGCTTTCCTCAACGTCCGCCATGCTTTTCGCCCCAACGTGTCGACAGCTCCGTAATGCGCAGATGCGGAAGCAGGTTTAGGCTAAAACCGCAATGGATGACGGGAATTGTTGTACTCGGTTGTCAGCATGCACTGTAAAACTAAAACGTCTTTAAAAAACTATATTGAAACCAGTCGTTAAAATCTGATATTGAAAAAAGTGGATCTGTGGCTTATAGTCTCCTCTTTATTAAATCACACTGAAACACGAGGTGAAAAAGAGTTTCATGTATTTATTTAGCTGCAGCAAACATTATCAGACATATATTTTGCCAGCCGTCAACAAACATTCCACACTTCTAACTTTGATTGATCCGAACATGTTTAGGAGATCACCAATAAAATAATCAGTCATAAAATCATACAAAACGTCTTTACTGGTCATGACAAATCACAAATAGCTGGCTGGAGGAAAAACACAGTTGTAGGATAAAAGTAACAACATACTGGGGACAAAGAGCACTTGGTAGTCTCTGGCATTGTTTTTTTTTTTCTAAAGCAGAGAATAGTGTTCTTTTTTATGAGTTGCCTAGTAGAATAGCAACCAATCTAAATGTTTCCAATTACATGTATAATCAGATTTCTTACGCACATCAAATTCACATTCTCTTTGATACGACAAATAATAGTTCAGATCAAATGAAGAGGAGTCTTTCCTGCAGCAGCCTTTCCTTACTTTACTAAAGAGAAACTGAACTAGCTGACTGCCTTGAAGACAGCTACCGCTATAATTCTGCATAAAAAAACAACACAGAAAACAGAAAGCATTGTTCAGAGTGCCCCACTGAACATCCGCCCCAACACCCTCTTGAGTCTCAGAGGAGTCCCTCCATCTCCCTCATAAAGGCTTCATACACCTGGTCCTTAGTCTTCATGCTGGGCTGAGACACAGCACCCATTTGGGCTGGGTTAATCAAGCCCATCTGAGCAGCTGTTGGCTGCTGTTTCTGCCCCTGTCCACCTCCCATGCCTTCATCTCCCCTCCTTCCTCCAACAACACCCCCCACTTTCTCCAGAGGCCCAGCCGCTGGCCCGGGCATTGCTCCGCTCTTGTCCCTACGCACCCTCAGTGCTGTGGGCACAAAGCGGGTGACCTCTGCCTTTGGATTGATAATCTGAGGTTTGGCAGAGATGGTCGCCCCACCAGAGCCGGCACCTGCTGCCAGGCTGCCTCCAGCTGCTGCAACAGAGGTAATGTTGGCTCGCTTTTCGATGGTGGCTGCATGGTGGTGGCCAGGGGGATTGCTACCAGGATTGGTGCCCGTGGGGGCGGCAGCTGTCCCTGGGGGAGGAGGCATCTGCATGACACCCGGTCGCATTGGCATGGGCATGGTAGGGGGTGGCATGTTGCTCTGTGAACCATCTTGGTTGGATCCTGATCCTTTTTGCCGCTGGACAATGTTGGGTGGAGCACTGAGCACGTTGGAGTTGAGAGGTGGAGGAAAGAGGGAGAGTGGTGGGGCAAGTGGACGTGGGGGCCCTCCTGCTCTTGGGGGAGGAGGTGGGATACCTGTAAAAAGACAGGAGACAGTAGAAGTATTTTGATGAGAAATGCATCGTTTTGCACTCGATACATTTGAAACCTTAAATATGCAGATATATATTTAATGACATATAGAAATCTATTTTTACTGCCTTTTACTGACAAAAAATTATGCCATGTTTGCTAAACATGTATTCCTGCACACACAGGAATATAAGCAGTTCAAACACACACAGTTAACATTTTGGTTAAATGTTCTATACCTATGTGCATGCACACATGCAGATGTGTGCACTCATAGACTGTACACGTATGCCTACCTGGTGGCGCCGGGGGTGGTAGTCTGGGAGGGGGTCCTCGTGGTGGGGGACCTGGTGGGAGGCCAGGAGGGGGCCCTGGGGGAGGGCCTGGGGGCCGACCTGGTGGAGGTCCAGGAGGTAGAAGACGAGGCATTGGACCCCTCATGCCTCCAGGCATACCAGGAGGCCTCAAGAACGGAGGAGCACCTCAAAGGAACAGAATATATCATCTAAGTGATGCATAGTGTACATATGGCTAATGAGCACAGCCTAAAAATAACCAGGATGTAATTTAGTCTCCAGCTCAGAATTAGAACAATATTCCAGGATTCCAGCTAATAAATGTGTTAACTAACCTGGTGGTGGACCGGGAGGCGGGCCAGAGGGTGGACCAGGAGGCCTCATTGGAGGAGCTGGGGGTGGACCCAGTGGTGGAGGCCCAGTCATTGGTGGACCTTGCAAGTGTGGAGGCCCTTGCTGTCCCACTGGCCCAGCAGGAGGAGGTAGACGCTGATTGGCCATAAGGTGGGACTGGTTGTCCCCTGGTGGTCCCCTGTCCTCAATGTCTGAGCTGTCTGATTCATCTGTGTATTCCTCTTCTACCTCTTCTTCTTCCTCCTCCTCGGGAACTGACTGACCTGAAGACCATAATAAAGGCATGTACCATGTCATGAGAAACAGAAATTAAGGTGTACCAGCTTAGTTAGCATGCAGCAAAGACACTGGTATACTACAGTACCTGCCATCCTTAACATCATTGCCTGAAGTGGGGTAATGGCCTTGGTCCTCTTCACCATCCTCTTTTTCTTCCTCTTTCCTTCACGGGGTGCCTCTGAAGGCATGTCCGCAAAACGTACACTGCGGCCTAAAGCAGTTAGACATGAACATATTCATCAAAGAAAATATATTAGTGTAAGAACACAGATGCAAACCTGTAGAATTTGTCATTGAGCATTGCAGAGTGCCACCACATCTCCCAGAAAAAAAAAAACAGAAAATAGCACAATTTTCTATAAGAAAAACACATAATATTTCTGTAAAAAAATCCACATGTGCATAAACAAAATTAATTGAATCCACTTTAAGTGGAGAACTTACAAAAATATGCTGAGGCACTTCACACTCACCAGCATGTCTTTCATTCCTGTCTCCATCATCCTCTCTTTCTCTGTCATCATCCTGTCTGTCCACACTCGTCCTCGGGTCACCATCTCCGGCTTCATCTCTCTCTTCTTCACTGTCCTCCTCAGAGTCGCTTTCGTCATCGTCCACATCATCCCGATCTCTGTCGCTGTCACTACCACTGTCCCGATCTCTTCCCAAATCCATGGCAGAGTCCTTTTCAAGACCAGGAATAGAAGGCTCTGTCCGAACAACAAGCAGAAAGGTGAGCAACAACACAATTATAAAAGAAAAATCCTATTATTATTGAAAACAAAATAAACATTCAGTAATGTAGTCATGGAACAGTTGGTGCGTTACCTAAGTCTGTACCATAACTTCGTCGAGCAGGAATACCGTACAGTGCCAGGACCTGTGGAGGTGGGGGTCCAGGTGGGGGCCCAGGGGGCTTCCTCCCTGGAGGTAAGCGTGGCACACCTGGCACTGTTGCCAAAACTGGTCCAGAGGATGACAACAGTGGTCCTTTACTGAGAGATTTGTGAGAACAGAATTACCTCAGTGGCACAGTGACACTCAGCAGCATGACATACTTGGTGGAGTTTATCTGCAGAAACCTTTAACACAGACAATAATGCCTACCCAAAAGACGTGCTCTTCTTTAGTATGGAGGGAGGCTGAGCCCCTGGTAGTGGGATGTCTTGGATGTGGATATTGGAGGGGGCATGAGGCATATCTGGTAAAGGGATACTGTCAACTTCTACTGATTCTGCATTCTGAAAAAGAGGACATAATACACATGACAGAAAAATAGAGAGTGACCACAAGGGCAAATAATCTTCTATGTTATCAACAGAAATTTATATAAACACTAAACTTGAAAGAAAAAAAATCACATGCATCTGAACAAATTACCACACACAAATGAAACCCACAAACACACCTTGACTGAGTCAAAATAGAGAGCCAGCTGCCCTCGTTTGGTCTCATAGTCCAATTCCAGCTTGCGCAGCTCCTTGTAGGTGTCAGGGTTCTCTCTCTCGTACAGGCGGACAATGCGCTCAAATGTCTCACGTAGCTTCTTCCTCTTGTCCCTCAGGACTTTCTCATTCAGCAAGGGCTGTTGAACCGGGTTGAACTCTGTTGAAGAAACAGAAAAGCTTTATTTTGAGGAAAAGACGGCAATTATTTGTGAAATTTAGAAAATTCAGATTTTTTTTTGCTTTCGATAAATGAGTGTTGGAATAGCTCATGAGTCTTAAATCTTGAAAAACACATGTAAACACGTACAGCTCTTGACCCGTTTTTAACTGGACAAAAACCAGGTCAACGGTAAAATAAACATGCAGCCACCTCACCCATCTCATCCAGTTTCTCCATGTCTCTGATGATCTGTCTGGGGTCTTTCATCTTCAGGACCGCCGCTCTCACCATCATTCTCTGCTTCTTGTTCTAGGAAGAGAATTTAAAAATGAAACAAAATTATCAACTTAATACAATTTCAAGATGCATCCTGTACTAATGAGTACATTAAAAGTGAATCTTATATTATAAGACCATAAGTACCTTTTTTAATTCCCTCTTCCTGGCCTCCTTCCCTATAAGAAAGGTGGAGAACAAGGAAAAACTAGTTATCATTCTGACAACAACAGATTGCTGGTTCTTCAGGTGTTATCCTGCAGGTCGGTGTCAGAGGATCCAGCTCCTGGTTACGGTGGGTACTTACTGGCCTGGTCGGTGGGGTTCATAAACTTCCCACTCTTGGTGGAGGAGGTTGAACGTCGCCCCATTGTGTCGGTGCGTCTCCTTCACCCTGCAAAGCATTAAAATCAGCCATGATTACATGTGAAATGAAACCATGCACATGCACAGCTTCACCACAGATCTGCAATTCATCGTCAATTCAAGGGCGTCCCTGGTAGATTGAGCATCATTGAGAGAGTGATCTGATTTTATTAACTGTATTAGTGAGAACTATATACGTTGATACATATAGTTTAGATTTTGGTAGCACACTGTTAGTAAAATTGTAGCAATCAAAACGCTTATTTAGAAGGACAAACACTGCACCTTATCGAGTGTGACGGTTAGCTTTTACTGTTAGCTAGCAAGTTAACAGAAAGTTGACAATCAACGCATGAGCAATGGACAAGTTAGGTCAATGTAGCATCTCTCTATGTTAGACACAACATAACCAAACGCAGCGGACGCATTAGGTAGCTAGCAAACATAATAAAGCCAGTTAAAGTCCATGTGATAGAGGTTTAAATTTCATGCATGCATGAAGTTAGCCGGTAACATTAGCTTGCACTTGTAGCTAGGGCCGCGTTAGCATCGGCAGCAGCACATGAGGCAAAACTTGACCTTACCTTTATTCGACGAAAACCTGGAGAGCACAACGCCCCGCACACGCACCACCGGTGCCAAAAGTGATGAAAAACGTCTCGATTTAGGCTCTGAAACAGAACTCCAAAGCCTTCTGGACTGCACGCATTTAACCACTCAGTTAGCCGTCCGCCATGTTTACTGCCGCGAGCGAGAGCGGAAGAGGTGAATTTGACGTCATCAAAACAAGTTACGAGGGAGCAATGATGTCAAAAGTTCTCACTGGCAAACACGTCGGTATTAAATGAATGAGTTGAAGGTGGATGTTTGGGCAGCAGCTGTCTACAAGAATCTGCAGGTGGAGGAACCACCTGCTAGTAGAGAAAGGAGGTGGATGAGTCATGTCACTTGAGATATCAGCATTTTTCAAAGATGTAAAAGTCAAAGTTCTAATGAAATATATCAACATTGAATATGTTGTGTGCTGTCACATTTATTATTACAGGGAATCTTCAGTTTGAGTACTTGAACTGTTGACAGATCAAAATTATTTACAGAAACACATCACAAATTTTAATCATTGTAATATTTTAATGTATTTAATGTTTTGGCAGAGATGAAGATTTTGTATGTACATTGTGATTTTTTGCGGCCACTGATGTTCTTTGTAAGAAAATATTTGGCAGATCAGAACCTACATATAACCACAACATTGTGAGTCCTGAGTGTACTGTCAGACTGAGCTGCAGAATTCAACAGACGTATGACTTTGGCAGGAAAGATTTCCTGTCTCTGTCCTTGTGACAGTTGAATCCAAACTCCAGGCTGCAGCACAGTCGATCTGCAGACAGACTGTTTTGCTGCAATGTTTTTTTTCCCTTTCTGACTGTCCATCAGTGTCCACCCGCCTCGAATCTGAAAAAGTTGGGAGCTGCGTAAAACATCAATAAAACAGAATGTGGTCATTTGCTAATCCTTTACGACATACAAACGTTAAAAAACTGTGCAAAGACAATGTATTTAGTATTTGATATCTTAAACATCATTGATTTTCTACATATGTGCTTATTCTGAATTTGATTGTAGCAACATGTTTCAAACAATTTGGGACAGGAGCTACTACTACTACTACTACTACTACTACTAATAGTAATAATAATTATAATAATAATGTGCTTTCACATAATTTCATTCATCAATGGTTTGTCAAAATATTTTAGATTTAAGCTCTCTTGCTTGCCAAAGATAAAAAAAACAACAACAAAAAACACAGAATGAGAATGTTACGGAAATACATGCCAGAACATTTAAGGTATGCATTCTGTGACTGGTATTGCTACATGAAGCAACATGCTGCAGACACACATGAAGCAACATGCTGCAGACACAGTAGTACAGACATTGATAATAGACGTATACCCTCTGAAAATCAGGATTTGCATTAGGATTTTGTAAGGGAGGGGCTAATATATTTGTATACTATATGTGATATATTTCAAATACATCTAGAAGATAAAAATATGTTACATTGAATTTCATGTTGTTTTTTTAGTGACAAACAGGAACTCAGTTTGTGCTGTTCTCTTAACTCCTAAAATAATTTAATTATTTTTGTCTATCATTTTTTTCAAGCCTTTTTATAATGTCTCCTCTGATAATCTGTTTCAACAAGCTCGTCTGTCACAAATGAAATAGAATTTGCAGCAAGAAGTTGAAGGGGTGGTGGACAAAAACAAGGAGAACATTGAAAAATTCCTCATTTCAATTGAACAGCAGCATTTTGATCTTATTAAGTTACTTGTACAACCAGACAGTAAAACCAGACAGTACAGAAGCTGCACCTCCCAACAGAAGTTAAATGTTTTAGCTCCTAGTTTTTGTTGCACAGCTGTTGCGTTGCATCACATTATAATGTGAGTCATTCATCATCAACCTTCTGACCTACTGTAACTCTGACAGTCTTTCTGTTCAGCACATACAGGACATACAGGAAGTGATTTCATGGCATTATCTGACATCCTGCTCATGATGTCAGATGCCAATCCTGTTTACATACAGTCCATACAGACAGAACAAATTCACTCAGTTTGAAATTAATTTTTTTTACTGAAGGTGTTTTTTTTTCTGTGATGAAAATGGTCATGTCCTCATTTTTTTCAGTCACAGGCTTCTCATGCAATGCGACAGACTACTCAGCTGCAAATGTGATCATTGCGTGTAGACTGAGAATATCTTCTTAAGTTGCACAGAACCTTTAATTTCTCCAAAGCATATATGGTTATGTAATGGCCTGATGATGTATGTGAAAATACAGTGAAGAAGCAATCCAAGTGCTGCAGTCATTTATTAATGATCAGATCATTTGCAGGCAGAGATTAATAAATATCATACTAGAATATAAACTGTACTTGTATTATGTATGATAATATGCTTTATTTTTTCCACATATTTAGATTCATTACTATGGAGTGGTATGTGATTCACAATCTATCTAATAAGAGACTTTTCTCTCTCCATGTTCCCATCTGCTGTTTTCTGTTTTGTTTCATGTACTCATAAGGGATAGAAAGCTTTATCCACACAGTCATTAACTCAACTAGCACCACATGAAAGGATGAAAGGAGTTAACAATACACAAATGCGTATTCTACATGGGTTTCCTTCAGGGTCGTAATTATAATATGTAATTGGGGGAAGAGAAAAAAAAGAAAAAGAAAGCGAGAGCAGAGAGCAGAGCAACACAATACACTATTAGATGGAATTGTAAATTAATAAATGAATAATTCAACCCGCGTGTTTGTGAATTTTTAATATATTTTAGAATGACAGGAATTTAGTTTTCAAATTCTATTTTTTTTATTTTGAACAACAGCTCTCAGTAAAAAGCACTCATGGCATTTAGATGCACTTATTCTTTATGAAAAAGCTTTAAAAATCAACTGTAATGTTTGACTGCTTATATGAAATTGTGTATATGCACAGTGTTAAGCCTATCTTTCTTTTCTAGACCAAAGCTGCAGAGATAATCCATATGAGACCACATCCCTCCTCTCTGGCATACGCAGATCACTGCTGATCACGGTTTACACACACACACATGCTCACATAGGGGAAAAAAAAAGAAAACTGAATGATAGAGTGACATATAACAGTGAGTTCAATTTTCCTAACAAAGATATTCACAAACAACAAGCAGCCCAGGATCTCCACTGAGACCGTCATCATGAGTCTTAAACAAGCCTGCATCTTTCTCAGAGGAGGAACCAGGAGACAAGTAAGTCAAAATGATTTTAAAGTACACTTTATGGTTTTATGGTATTTTTGCTTTTATTTCAGTTTTTCTTGTCTGAGTTTTCTAAATTTCAAATGAATGAAGTATATCTGTGTTTTTCCTTGGTGTACCCAGAATGCTACTTTCATCTGTTGATCATTTATGAAAACAAATATTATTTTGTTATTATGGTCCTATTTATTATATATATATGGAGTTATTATAGGTTAACGAGAAAAGAAGCTTAGAGGACTAGTCCCATTGTGGAGCAGAGGTGAGAGGGCAAAGTTTTTAGGCGGTGTATTAGGCAGATTCATTGGCATTCATTCAGTTTCTGTGCTTTGTCCCCAATTTCAAAGAATACATTGACACAAAACCTTAATATTTTATATACAAATAATGCAACATATATTTACACAAGTTGCATTCTGTACTCATCACTTATGTTCATATTTTGACCAGAAACTAATGTTGTAATTCCATAATAAATGTGCTGTACGTCTGATCTGGAATCAATCAGATGAGACGTTTTAAAAGTTAAAAAAAAAAAAAAAAAGTTTTAAGTAAGGATTCCATAGATGACATATTTACAGAACTGTACATTAATGTGCAGGATGATTTATATATATGATGTAATGTATAGTAGTCCAGACTGTTTCCTGTGAACAGTGTAGCTACAAGTACACTCAAAAGAAAAAATGTAAAACCACTCAGATATTCAGAATGATTCTATGATTTTAATTATTTTACAAATGTACTAGAAATGTAAGTTCAAACCAATACACATCAGGATCAAGTAGAAGTGTGTAAGTGAGTTTTTGTCACTTATTATGGAATTAAGTATGAACTGTAAGTGCACATGAGTGAGCATAAATGTCAGAAAACATAATATGGATGGTTTTGGTACATACTGAGGATTTTTTTGCATGTTGGTGGATTTTTTAAATAAGTTAAATGCAATGTAAATATACGTGCACACATACATGTAAAAATCTGACTTCGGCACGTTTTTTTTCAACAAGTGTGTTTAGCATTTGCTTATTCTATAAAGATTATCTTTTTCATCGACTAAGAATATAACAACTGTTGGAATATTTTCTGTCACTGTATATGAAATATACTAACATTTGTACCCATGCTGTTGCTTTGCAGACAAGAGCTCTTACACAAGATGAGATTGAAGGTAACTTGTTAGAGTGGTGCATATATATATCAATTTTAGTCACATGCATTCTCAATTTAGTGTCTGTATGTTGTTTAGAGCTGCGTGAAGCTTTTGAAGAGTTCGATAAAGACAAGGATGGTTTCATAACCTGTAAAGACTTGGGGAACCTGATGAGGACCATGGGTTACATGCCAACTGAAATGGAGCTCATTGAACTGAGCCAGAACATCAACATGAATCGTGAGTAACGTCCAAACAGGCAAATATAACAAAAACATTTTTGGTTTAGGTTTCTGGAAGTCGTTCATTACCTCTTCTATTTTAGCATAGAGCATATTTACATTTCTATCTCAAAAGTAAAAGTATTAGTTGTAGCAGTCACATGCATACTTTGTTGTTGCATCATCTCAGTTATCATATATTTGTATATATTATATAGCATTTCACTCTGATGACAAAAATAAGAAATATAAATGTTTTTGCTTGCAAGTACAGTATGATCTAGTTTTCCACTGACTGATTGTAATGAAACAGAACATCACAAATAGGCAAAGATACCAAATCCCCCCCGACAGCAAACTAAAACCTAGACTCATGTAATTTTTTTTTAGGATTGCACTACGGTGTCATAGCACTCAAAGCGCTTAAGCTGTGACCCTTTTATCGTTTTATCATTTGTCTTGTCACAGTGGGGGGGCGGGTGGACTTTGAAGATTTCGTGGAACTAATGACCCCCAAGCTTCTGGCTGAAACTGCAGGGATGATTGGGTTGAAAGAACTTAAAGATGCTTTTAGAGAGGTAAGCTCAACATACCTCTACTCTCTTTTTGGTCTTTGGTAGCTCATGACGATATTGAATGTAAAAACTGAAATCTTACAAAACGTGTTCATGCAATATGAATCCAAAATGCCCTAAAGCCTTGCAATGTTTTTGAGTTTTTTCCCCCCTCTCCTATAGTTTGATATAGACGGTGATGGTGCCATCACTTCTGATGAGCTGAGACATGCCATGATAAAGTTATTAGGAGAACAAACCAGCAAACATGAAATTGATGCGGTGGTCAAAGAAGCTGACAACAATGGAGATGGAACAGTTGACTTTGAGGGTGAGATACAAGAAAATAGCTGTGCACGCCCGTGTGCACACACACACACACACACACACACACACACACACACACACACACACACATTTTGAAATTCTGCTGTCTAAATGTTGAGTGAGTTAAGTTGAAGACACAGAAGTTTAAGTAACACAATCTTTGGTTAATGTAAATGACAATTTTAAAGTGCTGCCATATAAATGTATTAAAAGTATTAAAAGAAAAATAACAGGACATAGGGTTAAGGTTAGGTTAAGTATACATATAATCCCATTAGTTTTCTATCCAAGACTTGTCATTTTCTTAGGATGTTACTATACTTATTATTTACATTCAGTGCATGCAGAGTGGAGTTCTAACTATTCTCTATTTACTATAAACCTAAAAGAATTCAGCTAATCAATATCTTGTCCATTCTCTTTACAGAGTTTGTGAAAATGATGTCGCAGAAATGAGGAAAAAAGAATGAATGGATGACTGAGAATGGAGAGGGTGCATTTTTTATTGAAGTTTATGCTGATATATATACACTTCTTATGAATAATTCTACCTGATTTTCCTGTTATTTAATTTGCATTGGCGTCATACTGATCATGTGGGGCTCATTAATTTCATTGTTAAAAGTTGAATGGTAGGCAGCCACATGATTATGTTTTTGGAGTTTCATTTCAGCAAATTTGACGTTGTCATCTAGTTTTTTTTTCTGAATCCCTCAAACCTGTCAACAGAGCAGTGGGTGCAATGTCATTTTCAGCCTGTTCAAAGTTGAAGAACTGATAAATATTTGAACCAGGGGTGTCTGTGGAGTTCATGTGAGTGTGCTGCACTGGGAAATGGATTAAAAATGTCTTTTACAATCTTATTCAAAGACGACCCAAGTGAAATTTGTTGGGGCATTTATATGCTGAACATTGCATAAAATTACATGTTTGAAGTTGTGTGTGTGAGTGTGTGTGTGTGTGATACAAGTCTCCTTCTCTGGATGTTCTTTCCCTCAATAAGGACAAGTAGGTGAACTGGTCATGTTTATTATAATTAAATAGTTCTTTGACCCAGAATGGCGAACTGAATTTGTTTAAAAAACTGAAGTGACCCTTATATGGATGTAAAATTATATGAGATGGGAAAGACATCCATGCTTATGACTTGCAAGTGTTCACATTGACAACTCAAGATGGCTGTATGATTTTATAGTTGATCATGTGAGGGTTTAAAAATAATGTGTTGTGACACTATTGCACTATATCCTATATCCATTAAACATTGGTTTAATTATATTAAAGAGTGGTGTTTAAGGCATCCATGTTTCCTTGGTTTTCAGGCTCTTCCATATTACTAAGTCAGATAAATTGGAGCATCCCTGTTGTAATTACACCCAGCATGTTGATGTGAACACTATTTACAAGTGGAAAACTCCTAAATACAATAATTCCAATGTTACGTAAACTTGGCATTGTGTTGCATTCACATGGATTCAGGCAGACAGCGGATGACAGATGGACCTTCTGGATGGCACAGGAAAATCAAACAGTCCGACAGAATGGCACTGCATTTTTTTTTCTTTGTCCCTATTATTTTCTGTAATCAGTCTCATAATAAATGCGGCTATAAAATACTGCTCACATCGTGCAGATCAACCATGTTTTCTCCTTGTTTGAGGTAGTTACGTGACGTCCGGTTGTAAATTCCATTCCATTGAACTTTGGATTCACAGTCTACAGTTATCGTGCCATCATTCTCTGCTGGCCTGACCTATCTTACTATCCTGCTCTCTTCCACTGAAATGATCCAGTTTGCCATCTACCATATTCCTGAATCAATGTGAATGCAGCATTAGCCCACAGAAGCCAGAAGAATAACAAGACTCTGTAAGGACACAGGTGCAGACTAAAGACCAACCCCTCCCCACCCATCCACTCTAATGGCAAAAAAATATGGAAGATGAGCCCATAGTGTTTCATGATACCTTTATAATGATTAGAAATGTGAGTGGGCCTGTGGAGATATGAGCATGTTTCATCCTAAGGTTGTGTGTGAGGCTAATGCCAACAGCTTTCCCATAAATAATGGTTGATTCTGCCACAGACCCTTAAATGTGACTACAGCCTTGACCCTGGCAAATAAACAACCCTCAGCTGTCTCCCCAGTCACACCTGGAGAACATGAACTTCAGCAGGACAGAGTGACCTCTGCTGCCATATCTTCACCTACCATGCTTCTGTCTCAACTCTCCTTCAACAGTAGTGTTCACAAATGTGTTTTCTGGAAGTTACAACTATATCTCAAAGATAATTTACAAATTTTAGAAAATAAAAATGCAAGGTATTTCTCAGTTGTTATTTGTCCTTTTTTGCATTACATGTAATGCCTGATCATTATTACAGTGGGAGGGGGTGACAATCAGCTCTGATAACAAATTGTTCCAATAATAATAACAATAACAGATTTGTTCATTTGCATCTTTCGCTGAAAATTATCTCTCTAAGGTCACTAATGCTGTTGCGTAACAAAAGGCCGACATGTGTATCAATGTTTTTGTTGTTCAAATTAATGTGCTCATCACAGGGAAAAACATTGATGTGTGCTACAGAATCAGTGTAATGGCATACATATATATATACATATCAAAGAAAAATATATCACTCATTGTGGCAACCAACATTAGTGCAAGATATTACGCTCAGTATTTAAAAATTCAATGGCTGCTTTCTAAAATATTGCAGGGATACAGCAAGGTGCATAACCCCGAATTTTCATGATGTGGTAGACAGTTGAGCAAATTTACGATAATAGTTTTTTTTCCCAACACTGTCTTCCCTTAATGCTGACCTATGACAGCAATACTCAATATTTGAGATGTTTTATTGTTCGCTCGTGAATTTGACAATGCCTGTAAGCCTCCCATCCAATCCCACACAGCTCATAGACTAAATGTCAAGTGTTGAACAGAATCATACATCATGAAACAACGTACATACAACTACACATAAACAATCTCAGGAATAATCCTTCTCTCTGGGGTGGATTAGTTCAGTTCTCTGTAATCCTCGTCATGGTACCCTTAGATGAACAGATGGCAGATAAGACAAAATCACCACTCTAATTCTCATCTAGTGGCTGGAAAAAGTAACCAAAAAAAGCATAAGGGAGCTTAATGAAGCAGAATGTGTTTTCAAAATCACGTTTTACTGTGTTTAACCAAATGACATCTTCAAATGTATGATATGTTAGAGGCTATTGTATTTTTCCAAACAATAATATTGTCGATTCTGTAGTTGTAGAGAATAAGCACATTTCAATTTTATTAATTTTTTTAAACAAATCAAGTAGTCAACATTGCCTTTTTTTTAAACAAAGATAAAATACATGAACACCAATTGTTAGATTAAGATAAATGTGTTCCCCCAGACAAGTTCATTACGTGTTTTGAGGGCCCTACAAAACAATCAGCTCCATGCATATCACCAACAGTGTACACACACATTTGTTGTTTTTGCAAGAAAAACTCATTTGACAAAAAACCCTGATGTGTACAATATGTAAAATGACTAATTATATTAATAAACAAAGGAAAAATAGATTTATACATAGACACAAACATGCATACATGGAGGATAGAAATAAAAAGAGAGAGAATAACCACAGTATGCAAAAGTTCATTTAAGGTCAGCATTCATTTTGAAAATAAATTTACATTTATGTGATTTTCATGTTTTCACAGTTTTTTGGTTGAAACATTTTTAATCTACCTAAATTCCAACATAAAGTGTCGCAGGCAGACTTGAATGGATTTCCCATCCTGAAGGCATATGAGTACATGCAACAGCATCTCAAAACAAAGTCCAGTAATCAGGACTGATAGGTTTCACATGCAAGTCGCATTCACTAGTATAGTATATGATGTCAAGAGAAGATTTACAATAGTTAGCATCACATCTGCTCTTCTTAGTTTAGCTCTCATTGTGCTTTCAAGTGATGTCAGTTCGAACTTTGCTGCCAAATTGTCTAGCGCGCAGTGTTGTCTAACATCATCCATAATAACGCATTCATGTGGCACTTCCCGGTGTAGACCATAAATCAAACACCACTTGAAAGTGTGGTTAATGGCTTGTGTAATTCTTAGGGCAGATTCACACAGTGATTCATTAACTGGAATGGGATGCGTGACCCACAAACAAGCAGGGCTTAAGGTAAGGCGTCCCTGCATGTTAGTGTGGTGCAGGGGCCAATTCAGAGGTCGGGACTGAACATGAAGTCCAAAGCTTGTCTCTCAGCTGCAGCAACATTTGGATGCCAGAGGTCCACACTCAGAATGACTCGGGGTCCAGCATCAGGAGGCCCTTTAAGAAATAGAAACAGATGCAATTATATGTTGAAATACGACAGTCACACAGGGAGAAATACTATACATGGTCACCAATAACATTTGCTGTTCAAAGTTCACCAACCCTTTCTTTTGCCCACGCCTGCATAACTATTGGTCCAGTAATTTCAACATAATATCCACCATATTGGGACAACCCTGCCCATTTATTGCTATCTTTGGCACCCCTGTTAAATCAAAGCAACTAAATATGGTCCATAGAGAAATTATTAATTTTACTTCTTTAATTGCCAAACGCCGTCTCCTCCTTCAGTGGAAATCTCCCAACCTTCCTTCTGTATCACAGTGGCTTAAAGACACCATGCTCTTTCTTAAACTTGAAAAGATTAAATACACTATGAGAGGTTGTACTGATAAGTTCTTTTGCAAATGGTAACCTTTTATTTCATACTTTCAGGACTTGCAGGTCCTGCCAGACTAAGTGCTGTTTTTGTAAAACACTGCTTATGTGATCTCCATCTGGGATGGGTGAATGTTGATGGGTTTAATTTCTGTGGGGTTTTGCCTTATTTTGCTTTTTTTTAAAATTTTGGTTTCATTTTGAGTGTGTCCACTTTGTTTAAAGAAAAAAAGTTGTCAGTTGTTATGTTTTCAATAAATATATTTTGCAAAAAAAAAGAAAAAAAGTTCACCAACCCTTGTGGGAGACGGTGTGAAGGAACGAGTCGTCGACCAGGAGGCAGTGTCCCTCTGACCAGCACTGGGGCTCCCCTCCCACCACCAACTCGCACGAGGGCGGAGTCTGCAGACCTACAAAAGTGATGCGGTGTTTTTAAACTTTAGAGAGACAATATTGTGGTTTCCCTCAACTAAGAAGGCCACGCACTTCATCCCTGTCTGTGTTTAAAAGAGAGCGGATTATAGACAGACGGATCACCACACAAAATGGGCTAAGGGGAAATGAGCCTCAGCCATGACCTATAAACTATTCCATTATGCAACGGTTTAGTGTTTTATCAGGTCATTTTCTTTTCTTTTTTGGTGTAGTTTAGTCTGGCAGCAATGTATTAGTGGCACATTTTCTGAATTTGATGGCAGCAACATGTTTCAAGCAAGTTGGGACAGGAGCAACAAAAGACTGTGAAATTTGTGGTCTGATCCAAAAACACCTGTTTGGATCAGTCCACAGGTAAACAGGTTCATTGGTAACAGGTGATAGGATCATGATTGGGTATGAAAGGTTCATCCTGGAAAGACTCAGTCGTTCACAAGCGAGGATGGAGAGAGATTCAACACTTTGTCAAACACAGGATTGTATAGAGGAGAATAATACATGGGCTCAGGAACACTATGCATTGTCTTTTTATTTGTTTTACACAGTGTCTCATCTTTGGAATTTCGGTTATTCTTGGTTCATTTGTTTTGAAATTTTTCTTTACAATGTGCCTGGCACAAATACATCCTATTCTGGGAGGTTCTGGCATACGGATGAAACAAGTGTCTGTGAGTTCAAATCTATGAGTGAAGTTACTACCAAGTTAGAAGAGAGTTTTTGCTTGTTATAATTATATTCTAGTTCATATTATAGAGTTTTTATAATGTGAGAGCACACTGCAACAAATTCCATATACTGTGTGAATCAAAAGTATAATTCAATAAATTATGATTGGGAAAGGTCAGTCAGGTCTTTCAGATTTGACAAACCAAAGTAAGTCTTTTAGAATGTAATACTTTATACTAACCAAGGTGACAACGTAGGCGTGTATTGGTGGGTCCGTACGAGCTCCCCAACGTAGCTCCGGGTCCCAGTAGCCAAAATCCAGCAGATCCCAGTGAATTGCTGCTTATAAAGGTGCGTAGAGAGAGAAGCGTCCGGTAGCTGCAGGGACAGGAGCGACAGTTTCCTGCCACACAGACACCTGCGCTGTACAGAGGAAACACTGCCTGGCCCTGAAAGAGGCAACAACCTGACTCAGATGAGACACACGCATTAGATTCACTTTTCCTCTTTTAATATAAGAGATGGATTTTAATGATTGTATTGTGTCTGTTCTTTCACACACTTTGTACAACCAATATTTTAATATTCTTCATATTTATATTTTTATACAAAGCATGGAAGTGTTTTTTGCTCTGCCTCCTCATAGTCAGCCTGAAAGATTTCATCGTGTACCTTTGGCCCCAGACAGGTCCAGCCTAATTTTGGGTCGATGCCACGCTGGTAAACTGCCTTGAACTCAGCCAAGATCATGGAGTAGTTGGCTTCCAAGACCTCGATGTCATGTCGGTGAGCGTCACGGGGGAAGAAAGGAACACTCGGAACATCTGGCAGGAAGAAGAGATGAGGCTTCTGTATGGCAGAGTGATCATTCAGCCTGACCTATAGTGAGAACATGGAAAAATCAATGATTCATTCTTGACCATCCTCCATTGTTTAAAGCAGTGATTCTCAACCTATGGGTATTGCAAGTGGGCCGCCAAATCATTTCCAAAATATTTTGACTTTTGTATGGGGGTGGGAAGAGTGTAATTATATAAAAATAAACAGAATAATGACCTTAATGTTAAAAATCAGTTACATTTAAAATGATATTATAGATGTTCAAATATTCTTTTTTTCAAATTGTTATTTATGAGAATGCATTTCTCTGTTGTTGAAGGATAGTGTTATTTATTAATCATTTGTTAATTAGCTTGTTACATACAGCCCCTTAGTTGTCATTTCTGATATTTGTGTGGTGGTGATTCAAAGCTCCTTGAATGGCGGGTTTGTGTGTGTGGTGTTGGAACATGTTACAGATGATGTGTTTGTGACTGTGGAGCTTCCATCTGGTTTCTATTGTATTCAGTTCAGTCCTTTATGTTTCATCTTCAATAAAAAAGCGCTCTGGGAACACATAGTTTTGCCTACGTATTTATGGACTCAAAGGTGGGCCACGAACATTTTTGAGACTTAAAAGTGGGCCCTGAGTTGGAAAAGGTTGGGAACCACTGGTTTAGAGGAACTGCTTCCTTGATTGAGCAATGTTTGGAGCAAATGAGGTCGACTAATTTTGCACAAGATTAGTTATATTAACAATCTGACCACAATGAAATTCAACATAATCCACGACACATGTACACAAGATTTACTGAGTGAGCATCAGCTTGTGTGGAACAAACTCGTACCTGCTCACGGAGGCCCTTGTGAATGCGACCCATGCCCACCCAACTGTAGCGCTTGGCATACTCTTGCAACGCTGCGTACAGTTTCTTGGCTTCTGCAGATGCCTGGGCTGGGAACAAGGCATGACTCAGCACCGGGGTGAGGTAGCCCTGCCCCTGCTCCTCGTCCTCCTCTGTTTCCATGGAAATAAAGGGAGTAATTTGATCACTCCTCGACAGCTTGGAGCGCGCGCTACACTTTGTTCCAGCACAGCTACCACCACGGGACATCATGGACCGCCTCGAGCCCGACTTGAGCTTCCCGGCGTGAGCGTGGCCAGGGATCGGCAGGTCGGACCCCATCCTATAACAGTGCCACAGAAAGAGCAGCAGCAGGGTCCACAGAAGGCCGCTCAGGGAATGGACACCCAGCTCAACGTATGGAGGCAGGGGCAGCGTGTTCATTGACCAGTGCATCCTTCAAATTTGTGATACACTAAAATGCTGAAAAAGAAAGAAAGTAAAAACAGAGTGAAAGATTAAGGCAAGTTATTCAGAAAAATAAAATGATATTTTTACTGGCCTAGAACTAATTCTATAGGTGACTCCAGACCTTGGACAACACAAAATATAAACCTTGATGGTGATGATTCTATTTGACAGCATTTTTTTCTCACGCAGCCTACCAATATGATTTTGGCTTTTACACATCATGATAAGGGAAAGAGAGGCTCTGTTTGGCGACAAGCACATCCTCAAGGGGATGACGGGCTGTCCTGGTTTCAAACAGCCTGCTCATTCATTTATTTTATTTTTCTTTAATCCCCTCCAGGGGTCACAGGGAGCTGATGCCTATGCCAGAAGAAATCAGTGAAAAATTTAGGACAGGTTGCTGCTCCATCACAGAACCACTCACCCTTTGGTTCAGTGTGAGACTGACTTTGTAGTGTTATGTAAGTCCTCATCTCCCTCTCTGAGCAAGACGTCCAACTAGCTGTGGATGCAGCCAAAGATTTCACAGCAGGAAGTATTCTTACACCACGACTTTCCATCTTCACTGTTAGCTCATGCATTTAATTCACTGAGTTGTCTTTGCCACATCAAGATCTACTAAGTAAACAGGCTAGAGTTCAACCACTCATGAATTGATGCTTATCTACTTTTAAACATAGTAATAGTTTTTTTTCAGCCTCGACTTTTATTTAATTATGATTTTTGTGTTATAAACAAAGTCATTATTATAGACTATATCTTTCCTATTGGTTGAAAAATGCATCTCCATTCACTTACTCTCAGCTGCTGTTGCTGACTTTAACATAACATTTGCCGCTTACAGTGTTGACTTTTGGGGGAATTCATGTAATTTAACATTATGATAGATAGATGAAATATTAACATTATATGGTGGTAAACAACGCAAATGTGTGTCTCTTCAAATGTAAATTCGCAGTGTGTGTACACACACTTATTCATCCATGTCAAGGTGGCACAGACCACTTTGAAAATGTTGCCTTTGGGTTGTATATAAATCAGATATCTGTCAGAGCTGTGATTTTATGAACGGCAGTAAAAAAAAAAAAAAAAAAAAAAAAGTAAAAGATAACAGAGCAGGATAAGTTTTATCCTGTGAGCGTTTGGTCTGGAAAATTGATTTACACTCCACTAGATCAAAGATACTGTGTGTGTGTGTGTGTGTGTGTGTGTGTCTGTGTGTGTGTGTGTGTGTCTGTGTGTACTTGGTGTTATATCCTGACTACACACCAACCCATGAGGACATCCTGTCACCGTGGGGACAAAATTGAGGTCCGCATGGGTCCCTGGTTTTAGGGTGGGGGTTACAATTGGATTGAGGTTAGGGTGAGGGTTAGGGGCTGGGGAATGCATTACGTCAATAGAGTGTCCCCAGGGAGATAGTGAAACATGCCTGTGTGTGTGTGTGTGTGTGTGTGTGTGTGTGTTTGGGAATTATACAGGCAGACACAGGTTTTCCTTTTTTTTTTTTTTTTTTTACTGTTACCCACAAGCAGAACACATGAGTACGTGCACGTTTGTCCTCCGCGCGCGCGCGTGCGGGTGCCTTTTAAGGTGGGAGGGCT
Source organism: Centropyge bicolor (assembly GCA_037975185.1). Taxonomy (NCBI): domain Eukaryota; kingdom Metazoa; phylum Chordata; class Actinopteri; family Pomacanthidae; genus Centropyge; species Centropyge bicolor. The sequence continues at coordinate 3,027,125 of JBBMOC010000022.1, read as the reverse complement.
CTTTCCTAATAGGCTTGTTCCGACGGATTCGTTTCGTAGTTGCATCAATTACATGCTAAGTGATGATACTGCCCCCGTGGAAACCCCTCTGAGGCTACAGCCTGGTACCGTGAAAGGTGTCCCACACACTGTTGACTTGGGTGCTTCCTCCTTGCACTCGCATTCGGCATTCATCTTGTTTTCTCTCTGCACCAGCCCCCGCAGCTCAGCCGGCTCACGTTAAATGCCCGCATTCCAATGTTAGCGCAAACAATCCACCCATTCCGGGAAGCCGCGGCGCAGACACGTTCTCCATGCACACCGCGCGCCACATGCAGGCCTCCGAATGAGCACGCATGCAGAAGCCGTGCCGCATCACCTCCTCACACCTCCGTCTGATTACCTTGATGGAGCGCGAGCAGCGACGTTCGGGACACACTTCAGCACCGGGCTGGTGGACAGCTCCTCCAGCGCCCACACACCGAATGTGGGAGATCTGCCGCGCGCCGCCGCCGCTGCCGCCGCAGTTACCGCGTGCGGCCGCTAGGGCGCACCTGGAGCTTCCACACAAATGCCCTCACATCATAGCCGAATGCGTCAACCGCGCGGTGACCAGCTAGGGGCATCTCACCAGCGCCAACCCCACCGTGTTCCCGGGGCCTAAAGCAACAGGATAGAGTCCGACGCAGAAGAGAAGCACGGGAGGCAGCCTGGGAGGTAAAGGTAAGATACAGGCAGAGGAGCTTTCAGCGAGGCCGAGATGGTTGTGGAGATGACTGATGCCAAAAAAAAAAAATCCGTCCTCCGCACAAAGAGGGCCGGAGGATGCTGCCTCGTTTAGTCCCCATCATTTTTAGTCACACAGCAGGCTGCTAATCTCACCGAGGAAACGCCTCGAATGACAGCACATCCCCCACGAGCAGGTCGATGGTGGAATAAGAGTGTACCTGCGGCGAGGACGGGCTCGGTCGCTCGGTTTTGGAATAGCGCATTTTCGGGCATGTTGTTGCAGATTTGGGTGAGAGGATGCAGCGGGGGGGAAAGCCTGAATATTTAACCTTACACCGTGTGAGACGTGCACCTGTTCTCTTTTTCCTGCACCTGTAAAAAAAATAACTTTGATTGCACTGTCATTTCCGTCTCTGTGTAGTATAAACTGAATGGATGTATCTTTGTAGCTTTGACAGTATCAAAACGCAACGATCCTCTAATCCGAGTCATCGTGGCCTGTGCGATGTAAACACACACTCAGTGGCTGAATTACGATAGAATTTTAAATGATATGACCAAATGCTTTGCTGCTCGTGATCCCTCCAGCCGGCGTGGGTCATTTCTGTGTAACCTGCAGTAATTACAGGCTGCTAATGAGCAATCACGTTACAGTAGAAGAAGACACAGTGATGCTTCTATTTACATGATCACCTCGTGGTTTGCTAATCAATCTTGTCACTTTAACCTTCTCAGGTCATTCAGCTTCATCCAAAGCCATGGGGTTCGCACGCCTTGCTGTGATGCTGTCTGTCATCATGATCCACCTAGTTTCAGGTAACTGTGTTTGTCTGTGTATGTGTGTATGTGTGTGTGTGTCTACTCTCATGCCTGCACAATTGTCATCCCGCCACAATCATGGACAAATGCAGTGTTTTGTTTAGCTCAAATCTAGAAAAGAAAACTGATGCAGTTTCTTGCCATGTCCTGCTAACTTGGATTGTTTTCATTTTGTCTTTTACAAATGCTGATTGTTTCAGGCATGAGCTTCATGACTCCTGAGCCTGACACACCACCAACATCAACCCCAGATTCTTACCCTCTGGGCGATCTGATCCACGCTGCCCTGCAGAGCAAGGAATACTTAGGAGAGGATTCTGCAGGCACAGGTACACTAACACAGGCCTTTATGGCTGAGGTAATGCGGCCACAGCACAGATTGCTCATTGGAAATGACACACATTAAATTGCAACCTTTGGACTCTGCAGGCACTACAACCAACCCGACGCAGGCCGTGCCTGGGCTGGGGCAGACCGAGTCAACAGCGACGGTCATATCGCCGGGGCTGCTCACCACAGCTTTAAGTTCCTCCTCTGCTGCCAGCCAGACAGGATCAAGGAGCACCATGTCCTCGCTGCCCATAGAGGAGGAGACAACCACCACTCTGATCACCACAACCACTATAACCACAATGCATATGCCAGGTACTTGCATGCCGCCACCTGGCCTCCCCTGAGTCTCAGTTGTTTATTGATGAAAGTTATGTTTCTGAAAAAGCAAGCTTGAACAAATCATTCAGGATTTCATCTTTGGCGTTAGAGGTGCTCAGTTTTCAGTGGCGGGGGCAGTGACGTCACATCCCTACTGAATGACTTCGGTCCCCATCGCAACACAGTAATTTCTCTTCTCTGCCCTCCTTTGAAGACAGAGCAACAAAGAGATCTTGACTGACAAGGTAATGTGAAACATGTTGTCATAAAGTATTCATGACGTGGTTACTGTACAATGTGAGTTACTTGTCAAAAAAAAAAAGATGTTCATGTACATCACATTTTTTTTTTTAGAAAATTCAAACCTGTTACATAACAAGTATTATTAATTAACTGCTATTTTTTAAGCAAGCTATAGAGTCAATATAGCTATATGCTATATATATACAGCTGTTTAACATTAACCTGCTAATAATGTGAAATGACACATTCAGTATACTCAGTTGATTTTAGATATTTAGCTCACTGCTAATATTGGAACATAGATATTCAGTAACAATATGAGAACAGTCTAAAGTACAGACATATTTGTCTATGCCTCTGGTTTTATTTCTGCAAGAATAATAACATGCTTCTTGTATTTCTGCATTTCAGGATTCATGTTTTAAACTTTTGGAGGAGCAGTGCAGCAAATGTATACACTGAAGATTGGTGCAACAGTCTGAACTGCTGTGACAGGAACGCTGCCAGACGTATCAGCAATATGTCTAACATGGACATCTTTGACTTAGATGATGGTTCAGATAGCTGGCACTGAAAAGAGAAACAGATTGTACCAAGAAACACAGGATAGGGCTGTGATGGTTTTTGGGTAATCCAGGATCTATATGGTCTGTTACTGAGTGTCCAACTGAACCATGAACACATTAATGATCCAAGTAAAACTCCTTATTTATTACCTTTAATAATGCACAGTTAATGTCCCCTTTTTTCACATTGTCACATGAAAAGTTCTCTATCTTGACAATAAAGTCTAAATATCCTTTATGGTCTTTTAGTTGTTATTACAACAAGCAAATTAAATGCAGTCAGTGTGCATTAAAACAACTTATTAAGTGAATAAAGAGCACCATAAATTATAATATAAACCTCCGTTATTGACTTAATATCATAAGAAGAGAGGTATTACTCTGACAAATCAGTCAGTCAACATCGTCATCATGACCAGAATACTAATAGGGAGCGCTGAAGAACACAAACAACAGAAATGGACTTAAGTGAGACAACATTACAGCCTTTCCTTTGGCTGACTTGTGTGTGCAGCTCTCACTGCAGGTGGATGAGAGCTGCTCCTCATTCTGGTCATGAAATGAAAAGAAACTATTACAGCGACGGCTACAAACGAGGGTTGAGGAAATGTGATTGAGTAGGAAGGAGGTGGGTCAGCTGATTTACACCAGACGTGGGGAGAGAAATGTCATGAGATGAATGATCAATCAGGTGTGTGTGTGTGTGTGTGTGTGTGTTTGGCACCTGCTTCCTCTTGGGTTTTATTGTTTTTATTGTGTCCACTGGGAATTGTCGTCGCAGCCTCAAGTAACAAGGAAATGTCTCAAACATGTTCACCAGACATGGCAACATAATAAGAAATATTTGACATTTTCAGAAATAGACTTATTTACTTTCTTGCCTGGAGTGTGATGAGAAATTTGATACTATTCTCTTATGGTAAATAGCTACAAAGTACAGAAATGAGAGCAGCGTCAGTCTTTTCATCTAACTCTCAGCAAGAAAGCGAATTCCTTAAATGTCAAACAATTTCACTTTATTTTGAAAAGAATTTAAACTCTAAAATGCTCATCATGTGTTGTGGACACAACTTATGCACCCGTCATGAAATCGTTATCATTAGTCATTAATAATTGTAGAGAGGTGTTGCAGCTAAGTGGCCAGATTTTTTATTTTACTTCTACCTGTCTGTGTGCTCATTTAGCACATTTCTTTATGGCACTTTCTAAAAGTCAAAAGTGTTGGGTTGCTTTCCCATTATTGATGCCTCTAACTGTCACTTTTTTTTGTTGCTGTTCTTTGTTAGCCAAATGGACTGTAAAGCCCTTTCCTCCCCAGATGCCAAGTGTTGTATTACAAGTGGTGGTCAATAATTTGATTCTGCGGAAGCGTAGCAGCAGTTTCAGTCAGTCACGCGGTCAATAAAATAATTTAATGCGGGGCAATCCAACACATCCCAAGGCAGTGCTTCTATTCAGCCAGCACACAGTGGTAGAAAATACTTTTAATTTTCATCCAGTTGAACTGGTGTCCTGTTACTGACAATTGCATACTGCCACTTAACGCGGTGATGATGTGCCAGTGTGTTATTATCAGGCTAAATGTGAAGCTCCCTTGTCTTAAATGAATATTGTGATTGTATTTCCTGTAGTTGGCATTTGTGATAATTAATATACCACAGATAACCCCTGTGCTAATAATATGTGGATATTTTGGACAGTGGATATTTTCTTACCAAATCAATTTTCAAATTAGCTAAAGTACTCCATAATGTGTCCATGAGGCAGAAGAGGTAGTAGACTTGTGATACATATACCCTTAACTGATCACTGGCTCAAGAGTTTTGCTCTCCAACATGCAGTATCAGAGACTCTCCCCCGATTAACCGACAGTACCAAAATGGAGGGAGCCGGCAGGACCAGTCTAAGATGGGTGTGGTCCAGTCAACTCACTGGAAGCATTTTGTATCAAAATGGCCCCAGGATTCATTTTTGCTGTTTGTCTTTCCAGAGAAATGTATCAGTGCATCATTATAATTGGCCTTGTTGCTCATTCATCTTAAAAGCAGTCAACCCAACAAATGCATTGAAATTACTGGCACATTTTTAATGCCATTGAAGCAACAAATCAAAAGGCAGTAAAGGATGCTATTACGATTTGTTCCACCTTACTTAAAACTACACACATACTTAACAACTTTCAGCTTATGCTTAACCACAAAAATTTGCACAGGCAGATGAGATTTTCCTGGAGCTCGGGGATGTTTACCTTGATCCATTCGATAGTTTGATGATTTGCACAGTAGGGGGGGGTTTGTCACTGCCTGTCCAGCAGCCCACAGCTATTTTGGTGTCAAGAATGACGATGATTTGCATCTTTCACCGCTGACCTACTTGAAAGAGATGAGCAACACAGGACAAATTTTGTGTTTTTGTGCTGTATTATTATTGTCTGTCCTTATATATTAATCAACCAGTAAATGAACTAATATGCACATCTGCACTCCAATTTCAATTTGATTGTAGTAACAATGGCAGCCAAGCAGAGTCTGACCTGCATGGCTATAATTCTTGTCAATATCGTCCAGACACAATTGCTTGCAAGATCAAGGCCTTCCTCTCAGTTTACTAAATCACCACAGCGTAGTGCTACATCTGACAGTAGCAGGAGAAATATGTGTGGCCCATCTGCACCCTTCTAATTCCTGGTAGCCATTTAATTCCTCCACAGCCAACCAGTGCATCTAGTACCAGTAACATTTTGCCAATCAACAGGAATTCTTTTGTAACTTCTTGGTTTGTGCAGTGTATATCTGCAGGAGGTAAGAGGCATCTCCAAGAATCAGATGACATGCAGTTTGTCAAAATACACACAAATCACTGAATGCTCTCAGCAGCAATCACTTGCACCAACCCTCACTTATAAAAGGTTACTGGGATACAACCAGATTATACAGAAGAAGAAATATCCAAGTGCAAAAGTACTGTTGTCAAATGTAACTTAATACAACTTTAATCATCACCTAAAACACCTATGTCAAATACGACATACACTTTTAAGGAAGTGAGAAGAGCCATCATAAATGACAACTCCAACACATTCAATGATCATTGTACCAAGGGTGCACAGTATGTATGTCTTGCACCTTGATTCCAAAAATCCTTTAACTGGCTGTGAAAATGTCATTTGGGAAAATGCAAACTCTCTTCAGGAAAGTACTATATCAATGGGAGTCATGCTGTTGCTATATGCATCTCTGCTAAATATTTCTTGTATACAAATTTTAAAAGCATTCAATGTGTTTCTCATCCCACAATTTTCCTTTTTCTTCTCGTGTCCTTTCCCTCTTACCACAGTGCAATGCAATGCGACTTTGTCAGCAATGGAGGATGTTGTCGAGTCACCAGATCCTGCATCAACATCTTCTTTTTCCCCTCTGGAATGCACCTACAGCATTACTGTGTATGCAGGTTATGGTGTGGAAATTCAGGTAACGCACATTATCTGCTATGAATCCACTATCTAAAAATTCATACAAAACTTTTGTCAACAGCATTTTCCTCTGTACAAAACTCATTCATGTGGTCTTTGAAGTGAATATGTAGGTTCCTGTGCTTTAATTGCACTCAGGAATATGGACACTGCAAGAATGAGACTTTTTGTCTGAAAATTTGCTTTGAAAATTAGATCTTATCATGTGACCTCAGATATCTGTAAAATTAGATACACATTTTAAAACATACTCAAACCTGTCTGTCACAATTACGTTCTAATAAATAATTGCAGAGCTAATGTGGTATGTCGAGAAAGTTACCTATTTATAACTGGCTGCATCTTAAGAGAAAAAACAGCAGCAGTAATCACATGGGAGAACAGTGTAATTGTAATTGTAACAACGCTGCAGCAGCAGTATGGTCAGTCAGCTACACACTATTAACTTTTAGCTAATGAGGCCCAAGTGAAATGTCGGTTAATTAAACAAAACATAGACAATTTAAAAGATGGCGACATAATGCCTCTCATTATTAAATTAAGATTTTCACACAGCATATTCTATGTGTTATTTTTTTCATTTGTTCGTCTTGAAGGTGCAGTATTTGCATAGAAAGGCCTTAACATTGTATATCATTATTTAGATGAGGCTGCAGATCAGTGATTATTTCACTTGCATTTGCTCTCTTCTCTTCTCTAGGTGAGGAAGGTGAACCTTTCTAAGAAGGAGTCCTTGACCATCATGGGGTATGGAGGCTTGGGACCAGAGCTCTTAGCCAACGAGACCCTGATGAGAGAAGGCCAGGTGATTCGCAGTACAACCAATCAGGTGTACATACACTACCGCAGTCTTCGGCAGAGCAACCACGGCATGTTCAGCCTCCATTATCAAGGTAAATTGACGTTTCATGAAATGATGAGAAATGGTCTTTTCACTGGTGTATTAATTTTCTTGTTAAACAGTGAGAAAATAATGATAAATGTTCTGTGGCTGGAAAAAAACCCGCATATTTAAAAAGCACACAAGCATGTTAGACGTTGAGCCAATGGACATACAGTACTGTATTCCACATTTCCTGCACTTGTATTTTGGAATTTAACCCTTTGATGCCTATTGTCGCGAATTCGCCTCAAACCGCTTCCATTCAGAATGCATCCAAGGAAGTCTATGTGTTCCTCCAAAGCCGGTTCATTTATATTCGATACGCACATAGGAACCTTTTGCAAGCATTTGTTTCTTGGGGGACCGTTCAAATTCGGAACTACATCTGAATATTATATACATACATTAGATATACATGTATTATATGCATTCTGTGTGCTAGAGTAAAATTAACAATCTCCACTTAATTTAGCATCTGCTTGAAAGCAAAAACACAAATTATTTATTTTTTAATATAATTGTATATAAATTCGGCAATGAAAGGGTTAAAGATGGGAGAATTTCTAGCTGCGTATTCTTCAGTGTGTAACTTTTACCACAGTCAAGCAACTTTCAGCTCTACAGCGAGTTTGATTAGGAGAAATGAGGACATGATAGATAGGTTGGATGATAGACAATACCGGTGTCTGTGAAGAGGCAGACATTGAAAGATGGCACCTGCTCAGCCACCTGGGACAATCTGGCAGTCGTGGTGGTGATGTGGGAGGTGAAGAGAAAGCCAGACTGAAAGCGTCGCCGAGATCTAAAGCTTTAGAGATCATCAAAAAAGTGATTATTTCATAGACTGTAGAGGGAAAGCTGAAGGGTCAGAAATAGTGACACATACATAATTGGTACCTCAACTTTAAATTTACCTCTTGCTTCATCAACAGCCTTCCTGCTGTCCTGCCCGTTCCCTCTGTCTCCTGAGGGCGGCGGAGTGACAGTGACAGACATCCATCCTGGAGGTCAGGCGCATTTCCACTGCGATCCAGGTTTCCAGGTTCGCGGCCATGAAGTGGCTACTTGCGTCAACACAACGCAGCCGCACTGGAGCACCCCTGAGCCGCAGTGTGTCGGTCAGTAAACAGATTTTAAATTCGAGTTCAATGCGACAGTACAAGCAAATCTTGCCAGTCTTTTAAAAATAATATGAGGGATTATTTTTTCCTCAGCTGTGTCTTGTGGAGGGTGGATTCGTAATGCAACAGTGGGCCGGATACTGTCTCCACCCCCTCCATCTGTCAGCAACCACAGTAATGGAAATAACCTTAGCTGCCACTGGTTAATAGAAGCTAAAGAGGGACACAGACTCCACCTGCACTTTGAGAGGATTGCACTGGATGAAGACGATGATAAGTAAGTTTGGTAACACTTTATTTGACACCTATCTCTAGAATGTATTTATAATGCGTTATAATGACATTATAGCACTGTATAACTATAGTTATAAACACTCATAAATGATCATAATACTTTATAGCAATAATCATAACACACTATAAAGCATTTTATCATCACTTATAAGGTCTGGTATTATAATACATTATAACTGTTGGCAACTCACTGACAATTCCCACATAGATAATGCATTATACATATATTTATGATATGCTTATAAACGTGTATAACTATCATTACAAACACTCATAAATCGTCATAAGGCTTTATAACAACGAGCATAATACATTATAGAGCATTTTTTAATGGCTTATAAGCTCAAGTATTATAATACTTCTTGATTGCTGGTCCCATGCTAACTGATTTTTGTTGCAAGGATCAAAGGGTATTACAAGGGGTATTGTAGGGTATAAAGGGTATTGTATGTATTATGATACCTGACCTTATAAGCGATGATAAAATGCTTTATAGTGTGTTATGATTATTGCTATAAAGCATTATGATCATTTATGAGTGTTTATAACTATAGTTATACAGTGCTATAATGTCATTATAACGCATTATAAATACATTTATAATGCGTTATATAGAGATAGACGTCAAATAAAGTGTTACCGTAAGTTTTTGTTTCTGCTAGTCTTTGCATCTGTTTTCTGACTGCCTTTGGGGGTTCACACATCGATTTAACACTTTGCAGACTGCACAGACTTCATCATTACCAGTGCTCTGTGTGGTGACAAATAAGGATTGAGTTGTTTGTTCTGGTATCTATCCACAGACTGATGTTCCTCTAACAGATTTAAAAGCTTTCACAGTGAAACTCATTTTGACATTATTTTATTTCTCGCTCTATTATATAGCTATTATATAAGCATACTAATCCAATTTAAAATTTCATATCCCTTAAGCTCCCAGATCCACGATAGACAGACAATAAAAGTGCAAAATGCAAATAGTTTTTTTTTTTTGCCTCACCAGGTAGATTTTATAGACTCCTGCTCAGTTGAAACACCAGACTTGCTGATGTTGACTAGTTCAAATCATCCACTCACATTTCGAGTTTACCCTCATCCAGCTTTGTGCTTCGCTCCTCTCAGGTTAATTGTGCGCAGTGGAAACAGTTCCCTGTCTTCGCCGCTCTTTGACTCAGACCTGGATGACGTCCCAGAGCGTGGGCTGCTGAGCGAGAGCTCCACGCTGTACCTGGAGCTCACAGCTGATTCTTCCTCCATCCCTCTGCTCCTGGCTCTGCGATACGAGGGTGAGCGGAGAGACTTCACATACTCAGCATCCTTTCCCTTATATGAGGTCATTCAGTGAAACACGAAGCTGGTGGCAGAGCTGCGCATCCCTTTAACTTTACCATTGTACAATATTGAATGCCTGGGTCAGCCTGAAAGCAAGTTAGATATGATTCATTAGAGAATTAGACTTAGACTTAGACTTACACTTAGACTTTCTTTATTGTCATTACACAATATACACAGCAGTGCAAGTTGGGTAACGAAATTCCGATGCAATGGCTTCCAACAAAGAGTCAGCAACAATAGTGTCAGTCGGTGGAGTATAAAAATATGTAAAAAAAAAAAAAAAAAAAGATATAAATATATACTATATATAAATACAGGTGCTATGAGCTATGTATAGACATATGTAAATGAACAAAAGTTATATACAGGTTATTGCACAGAGCAAGTAGCAGCAAGTTGAATTATTGCACTAAGTAGTTGTATTGAATGTAAAAGTGAATATAGAATAAATATACAGAAAATATTGCACATAACAGAAACAGTTGAGAAATGGTGAACAATGACAGCTGTTTACCTTGAAAATTTAAAGTTGAGATTGTAGGTTTAATTTATATATTGAAATTAAGAAGTAATTGTCTGTAAACCCAAGAGTATTGTCCATAAACAGAGTATTTTTCTTTGTCCATGTGGTAATTAAAATCTAATCTCTTCTCAAAATCTCACTTGTTACAGGTTGCTACTCTTCCAAAGTTGACCTTTTTAATCTTGATGAGTTACAAATAATTTTGTTAGATGTTTTATTTATGAAATTTAATTTGGGAATGAAATTTAATGGACTACAGCCCTTCAGAAAACCAAGGTTTTCCTCTCTTTAGTTTGTTTTTTAAGAGGACCATAATGAGCCACATAAGTGCTTACAGTCTGCCCACGCTTCAGTGGGATTTATTTTAGGCTTTGGAGATGCTCGCTGCTTAAGCTTTTAGCGTCTTACACCTGGGCTTTTCCTCGCCAAGACGATTTGAGATTGTGGTTCATCCCAAATGAAAAGCTGCCCTCCCTCCTCAAGTATAATGGATGTGCTTTCTTGATGTCAAGTAGGGAACGACTACTGGAATACAAAAAAACAAAAAAATGCAGGGAATAGGGAATGACTTTTTTCTGATCAGCATACACATGTGTCTAATTTCTTTTTATCTTTCTTTTTTTTTTTTTTTTTAGCTTTCGATGATGAGCACTGCTGGGAGCCCTACATGCCCCATGGAAATTTCAGCAGCAGCGACATCACATATCAGCTGGGCACCACCGTCACCTTCACCTGCTCTCCGGGCTTTGTCATGGAACAAGGCTCGGCGACGATCGAGTGTGTCGACCCCAGCAGTCCCCACTGGAACGACAGTGAGCCTGTGTGCAGAGGTAAGGTTTTGGCTGTATTTCAAGAATCGGGGCTGCATATTCTTGATTGAACAAAAACCTAAATCTTCCACTAATCCATATCTGGGTTATTATAGGTTTTTGCATGAAGCCAGAAATTCATTCAATTCATTAATATTCAAACTGAACTGTGTCAAGATGGGCGCCTAGGTGTCAAGATGTTGTAGTATGAAGACTACGGCCACTGCTGAATGTGTCATCTGCTGATCTGCTGGCATGCTGTGAAAACTGAGAGCAACAGAGAGAGTGAATATAAAACTGGCAGAGACATTGCTCCGGGTCAGAGAGCGGCTGAAAACACAGGTGCTATAGTTTCAAGCAAGCATTAAAGACAACCTGGAAAGCATATGCTGGGTGGTGTTTCCACTTCCAGGAAAAGGAGCTCATACACAGTGATGTATAGAGAGGTGGATGGTGGGTAACTTGGTGAAGAAGTCAGAGCTTTGCATGGCAGAGGGCTGTCTCTCTCGAATCTGTTTGAAGGCTTTAAAAAAACGAGGCATCAGCAGGTGGTCGGGAGCGCTTGTAACTGTGATTGGTAATATTTTATAGATTGCTCTCAAAGCAAAGATGCTTGTCAGTATTCAGCACCGGTGGTGTGATTCTGCTCATATTCACCCATTATGACTCACTGAAATCTATTTGACAAATGTTGTGGTTGAAATGTTCCCAAGCAAGTGTTTGTAGGATCTAACCCATCTTCATGCACTGTTTTCTTCCATCTCATCTTTCCGTCAACAGTCTCGGATTCACTCCGCCGCCGGCCACTTGTGTGTGTGTGTGTGTGTCTGTTTGTGTGTGTGTGGCTTCAAAATGTCATGCCTCAGGTTTATAAGGAGGCATGAGAGCAAGCACTGGTGTCGCATGTGAAATCAGCTGCCTCCTCCAAAATGAAATCTAGCTGAACACGTTCTCATAGGCACAATTGTGGGTTTGCACAGAAATAAAAGAGCAATTTGCACCTATCACTGCAATTCACACCCTAGAGTTGTCACCTCTGCACTGACACATCTTCCAAGCTGGTTGTTTGTAATGCTTCGGCTACAAGTTGCTGTGGTTGATGTAATTCTTCATATTCTGTAATTGATCTGCCTAATGACTGAGGAATAATAGAGGCAGGCTACAAATAGGATAAATACTGTTTTTAATAAAGCCATGGATAAAGCACACATGTGTAACTGATGAAAGTTTTGAGCAAGCCGTTGCTTTCGGTGCCATACATTATTCAACACGTCTTTCTTCTTTAAGCGCCCTCTGAGATCTTTATCACCTCTCCTTGATCGTTTCACTGTGTTTTTATTTATTTTCTCTCCCCTCCTTTAATATTTCATCTTCCTCCAGTTGCTTTTATTTTTTCCAGTCTCTCTCGTTATTTCATCACCCCTTTCATCATTCTCCCTGTCTCCCGGTCCTCATCTTGCTTTCTCTTCCTCTCCTCTGCTCTGTAAGCTCTGTGCGGAGGGGAGTTGACCGAGCCCTCCGGTACCATCCTGTCTCCTGATTGGCCGCAGAGCTACTCCAAGGGGCAAGACTGCGTGTGGCAGATCCATGGTAATGAGGAGAAACGCATTGAACTTGATGTCCAGATGTGAGTATCGTATGTTATAGTATACAGTATTATTGTATATTTTCTACTTTTGCTGAGTTCAAATTCACACTGAGCCCAACAGGTGTCAGGATGTCAGGAGGATGGTTACTCTAATAATGAATTCAATTCAATTCAATTTTATTTGTGTAGCGCCAAATCACAACAAAGGTCAACTCAAGACACTTTACATACAGAGCAGGTCGACACCATACTCTTTATAATATTATTTATAGAGACCCAACTGTTCCCATCATGAGCGAACACGTGAGAGAGAGAGAGAGAGAGAGAGAGAGAGAGAGAGAGAGAGAGAGAACCCCAAATACTGCATAGAATTGTTTTTCATATTTGATGGTTTCAGGGTATTTGTTTGCATCACTGTTCTCTGAATACAAAATATAAAGAGCAGCTTGTTGTCATTTCATGCATTGGATGATTTCAGACTGACAGCATCTCTTAAATTTTACATGTCAATGCTTTTCCGTTTAGTAAATGAGAAAAAAAGCTTTGGTAGGAGATGGTAGAAAAGCTCTTGATGACACAGAAACACAGAAATATTGTGCAAGTATAAAATTGACCAGCACCCTGGTGTCGAAATCAGCTCATGCATGAACCACATACACACAATTTCACCTCGTGTTATTCTGTTTTATTTTCCTCTAAAATGTAATAGCAAGTTTACAATGTGAAAAAGAATTGACATAGATTACCGAACATCCTCGGCACATTTGTAAGTTGTACCTCATTAAAAGGAAAATAGCAAGGAAAATAGTATCATGTTGCATCTTTATATAATCTTGTGCCTCTCCTGCCTTTCCTTTCCGTACCGTGCACTGACTAATAAAATGCGTTAGGTGGGTGGACTGCTCGTCTTAAAAAGCAGCATCTCTCCGAAGTCAAACCTCATTCCTCGTTTTTGTCATTCTTGTCTTTCCCTTTTGAAGTTTGAATATCCGCCACACTGATGTGCTGACCGTTTTTGACGGACGCGACCTCATGTCCCACGTGATCGGACAATACCTGGGGTCCAGAGAGCGTTTCCAGGTCGTGTCTGGGGGGTCGGAGGTCACCATTCAGTTTCAGAGTGATCCAGATGATTCCAGTTTCATCCTGAGTCAAGGATTCCTCATTCATTATCGTGGTAACTGTTTTTATAAACCTGTACATTTTTACATTTAAAACACACAGTAGGCCGATGTAAAGTGTATCTCTAGTAGGACAAGTGAGATCTGCCACCACTGAGGACGACATCATGAACAACCTATTTTAATTGCATCTCTCTTTCTGTGTCGCGCAGAGGTCGAGCCAAACGACACCTGCCGCACCCTCCCCCAAATTGAGTTCGGCTGGTTCAGCTCGTCCCACGCCTCCCCCGTGAGAGGCAGCGTGCTGACCTATCAGTGCCAACCAGGATATGACATCAGTGGCTCTGACATCATCACCTGTCAGTGGGACCTGTCCTGGAGCAGCAGTCCACCTACATGTGTTAAAGGTGAGAGAGAAGTGCCCTCTTATCTACACAGCAACCTCTGTTCAGGACTGGGATCTGGGTGTAAAAACTAAATAGCTACAAAATTATAGAAGCCAAGAAATGTGACCATCGTATGTAAAAGTTGGATTTGATGATTCGGGTTTTTAGTTTTATTCTCAAACAAAACATGTCCAGGTTTTCAATCAACATAGGTATTGCCCATGAAGCTATTGCTCCTCTGTTCTTTATTTTGGGCTATTTTCAAATGAATAGTTAGACACAGCTAGATAATTATTGTAGCTTATATATTGATTTTATTGTGCACTGGAGTGGTACCAGCACCTCTAAAGCTCACTTATTCTCATCGTTGAATCCATGCAAAAAAAATGAAGTGTTAAAAACAACAGGTTGTGGGTTTTATACAGTGGTGTGTGCTGGGCTCTGTCTTCTGTGCCAGTGTCATTTTATGCTTTGTTTTTTGCAAGAATTAAACAAAGTAAATCTAATTTGGGAGCTTTAGAGTTGCTGGTAAAAGATTTTTCTTTGCGGACAGCCAGGCTGGCTGTTTGCCTGTTTCTAGTTTTTATGCCAAGCTCAGCAGGCGTGCTGTGTCCCTGTGGAGGGGACCTTTGTTGCATGTCCTTTCCACGTCCCTCTCTTCCTCTTTTCCTCTCATTCTCTACTATTAAAAAAGGCATAAATGTTGAAGTATTCTTTTAAGTTTTGTCGACAGTGAACGCATTCATCATCCATGTTGCTACTCCTCTGTTATTTGCATGAAACTCTTTATGATGAAGCTTAATGGCAGGATCCAGTTAACAGCTGTTACGTATGTCTCACTTTGTCCCCCACAGTCCAGCAGTGTCCCGATCCAGGAGAGGTGGTGAACGGAGCACGCTCGGTGCGCCCTGAAGCAGGTTTTGCGGTCGGAACTGTCGTCCGTTTCTCTTGTAACCAGGGTTACCAGCTGGAAGGTCCCAGCCAAATCTCCTGCCACGGACGAGACACGGGCACCCCCAAATGGAGCGACCGCAGCCCCAAGTGTGTCTGTAAGTCCCCGTCCAGTGCTCTGCTGCCTTTGTCTGTCCCTACATGATGCTTGTCAATGCAGGTTTGGAAATCAAATGCAAATTCATGACTGTCTGAGTTTTTTTTGTGTATTTCCTGAACAGTAAAATATGACCCCTGCCCAAACCCTGGTGTCCCTGACAATGGTTACCAAACCTTGTACAAGCACAGCTACCAGGCAGGAGAGACTCTGCGATTCTTCTGTTATGAGGGCTACGAACTTATCGGTGAGGTCATCATCAGCTGTGTTCCCGGCCATCCCTCTATATGGAACAGCCCACCGCCCTTTTGCAAAGGTAAAGGTTTTCATTGTGTCAACAATCCCATATAGTCAATCTTTTTTTAACTTTAGCTGATGATTACTATGGTAATATTCTCTGACCTGCCATTATTTCAGTAACAGAATACAGATCAACATAAAAAATGTGCTGATGACAGACAACTTCAAAGTGTTATGTGTAATTATTTATTGTCTCTATCTCTGTCTTCATTTCACAAAGTGGCATATGAGGAGCTTTTGGACGATCACAAACTAGAAGGTAATTTATTTTCTCTTCTTCTCTAATAATTTCTTTTGACGTAATATTTGAAGGTTCTATATCTGCTGCTGCTAAAGCAGACACTTTTTGTATTTTTTTCCTGGAATACTTGGGGGAATACAACAGTTTTTACAACCAAGAATTCAACATGCCTCACAAAATATGTAGTGCAATTTATTCAGGTATTGAAAAATAAGTTTTAGATGATGATGACTGTGAACAGAAAAACATCCCAAATGATGAAAATTGAAAAAGCTTCTTTTTGTGATGATCTTTCACAGTGTCCCAGTCATTTGAGCCGTCCCATCAGATCCTGAGCGAGAACATTGCTTTGGCAATAATTCTGCCAATCATCCTGGTCATTCTCCTGATTGGAGGAATCTACATGTACTATACAAAGTAAGTACCCTGGGTAACATCTCTGTGTCTGTTCTTCACCTCAGTTCATAATGATGTGCAAACTGCAGCCTTCATTCATGTGTCAATATGTCATTTTGTTTTCTTACTCACAGCATTTGCAGACTAGAATGGAAGCCGCTCTTCTGGAAGTCTCTTTCTCATACACACTCTTACAGCCCCATTACAGTCGAGTCTGATTTCAACAACCCTCTTTATGAGGCAGGGGTGAGTATAATAGACATTTCCTTTACTTCTCATTTGTTTTAATTGAGACCATAAACCATATTACTATTCATTATTAGCTATTTATTTATTTGTACTTTTGTATAAACTGGGTCCTTCTGGGTCTTACATGATTTTTACTGAATCATTTCTTACTTTGACCACAGGATACACGGGAGTATGAAGTATCCATTTAAAGGAGAACACATCTTGGTGAGAATGAAAAATCGCAAAAAGATTCAATCCTTTTGGAAAACAAATTCCTTCTTATTATAAGGCCTCACTCCCCTTTTATCATTCATTTTAAATGATCTTCCTGTTTTACCATCACTATATCTCTGGTTTATCAATTGCGAAAGTGCTTTATTTTAATTTGTTGCACTGAATACGATGGTCTGCCAAATGTGGGTCCTACTTCACGGTCCAGCTGTAACTTCTGTATCATTAGGACTGGTGCCTTATGAAGGGTAAGAAATTGACAACAAAGAAAAAAATAACAATGTAAGAGGCATAAGAACATAAGAGGGGAATCTATTTATTTATTCAGTTGAATTATTAGGAGGCCAAAACATTAGAGATGTTGGCAATACTTTATTTGTAACTATCAGAGGTTACAGTCATGAGCATAAAGTACACACTGAATGTTTTTCTTTCATTTTTAGAGCGGCTCATGTGACATTTTAAAAAGTATAAACAGTAAAAGGGAAGAACACTTTCATTTCTAGAAAAAGTCTGTTCTGAGAAAAAGTTTGTGATCAACAGTCATTTTCTCTCTTCCTCACTTTGTCTTTCTCTCTCTGTGTAACACACACACACACACAAATTGAATGTAAATATCTGACTTAATATTGATTGAGGTTGATATATATACTACATTATATATATAAGCCTCATATATACACTTATACAAGGTGGTGGGAGGTTATATATTTTCATTATATATGTAATGAAAATTCAGTGCCAAAATATAATGTTAAATAATTTAATGTCCCTAAGTGTTTCATCTGTTGTTGCAATACTGTTTACAAAGACAGTGTTTATTTTATTCGCTGTTTCTGGCGTGCATCGTCACCCAGTGTCACATGACATATAAGAAAAGGTGAGGACATGAATGTCATTATGCTTAGAGCATGCACTGATTGTAAATTATATTGCTTCTGCTCAATCTTGCCATTATCATTATAGTTATTGACAGTTATCATTGTTATCAGATTTGATGTTGTATGCACTATGTTGATGAAAAATTGCAAACTTGGCTGCTTGCTGTGATGCATTATGTATTTATTTACAACTGATTGTTTGAACAGTGAATGTAGTCTTATTCACTGTGCCAAATGAAGGATCTTGGAGACTGTTGCTTTGTAGACTTAATTCTTCTCTTATCATCAGTAGCATTTCTTTGCTTCATATATGAATACACTCTTTTTGAAGGCAGTAAATTATTTGCTGAACTGGAAATAAAGTCTCTGTTGAATGGTGTAAAACTTGTAGAAAGGAGCGTTTATTTTTCTATATATTGAGGTTGCACTTACATTTGTACACACACAAAATGTACCATGTTGATCTATATTGCAATGGCAAAGTATTTTTTTTATAGGTTTTAGAGATAATTTAGAATTTTATGGCTTTGAGGACAAGATTTGCAGTTTACCAATATTTTAAGTTTCACCTATTCAGTAGTGTGATACCTTAAAGAAGTGATAATCATTTTTATGCATTATTATGATGATCATTGACAATGACAATGTGTATTTTTGATTAATTTAATGTGGTCAATGTATTATGAAAGTAGTACTCACCGGAAGTGTGAACATGCAATTAACAATCATTAGTACTAAGGTGACTTTGAGAAACCCTATTGATACCACTAAAGACTAATAATAAGTAAAATTCTTGTAATATCCCCACTGAAGGATATAGAGTTGTAGTCTGCACGCCGACAATATTAGATATTTTTTGTATATCAGTTTGTGAACGCTACGGGTTTGCTAGTGTATTTCAAAAGTATTTACCGGAAGTGTAAAAGCTTCACAAATAAGATTTTGCAGTTCCCCGCTGTCTCCACTGGAGGCCACTCAGCTCCACGGTGTCTGCGCTGAGGTTATTTTATACTGTCTATGTATGTGTAACGGGTGTTTCGATTCCAATAGGTGGCAGTAATTCACGTCATAAGTTGCTGCTTAGCACTTCTGGAAAGTAGAAGAAGAAAACAACAGCGGAAGAAGATGCGATAGTTTCGTTTCCGTGTGACCTATTTAGCTTCTCCTATTAGCATCAGTTAATAATCTTTATGCCCAGCAATGGAATTGGCCGCTGTTAATTTAGCCGTTTGTATTTTTTGATGTCCAGTGTCTGATTTTTCACGCAACAATTGACGTAAACCGAAAGAGCATTGCTACCTTCAAGCTTGAACAGGCTAGCTGTTGTTAGCCATTTTGATTTAGCTAAGCTGGCTGCGGTTAAAATGAGTTGTCAAACCTTAGCTGCGTTGTAAATTCAATTGTTTGGTTTGGGCTGTTCACATTAGTCGGCTAGCTCATTATCGATTGCTGGCTGATGTGCGTTTACTCACACTCACTAGGCTTATCTAGATTCACTCTTTAAACTCCCTTGGATGTTCAGTGTGGTAAGTACTATTTGTTATAAGGTAACTTAGTATTTGGTTATATTAGCTTGATAAGTTAGCATCTGTCCTCTCAACAACTAACTAGACTTCACTAAGTGCTATCGATTTAACTAACTGTACTTGTGGTTGTAGCCAGCTAAGTTGTTGCTAACATTATGTAGATAGACACTATACATTGGCTGTGTTCAACTCTACATGGCTTAAAACAACAGACGTCTCAGTCATTTCACAGGCTATAAAGCTAATGTAGGATGAATTACTGCATTAACAAATAAAGGCTCTTCTGACGCAATAATCAGATAAGATATTCGTCCCACAGTGGGGAAATTCACAATACTTCCTGTATCCCTCTGAGATGATGTGTGGAAAGGGCACACAATGGGTGTGGTTGATGTTTTTCTTTTTATCAAGGCGGCTATTTAATGAGTAAATTAATCCAGAAGTGTCTGTGACGACCACAAAAACAGCTGCTCAAATTCTCTAATGAAAGAAGATGAGAAACCGCTGCTTTAAGCCGTCACTTCCCATCCATCTTTCTTTAAGATAAACAGAGCCAGCATCTCTCATAATAACAAAGGGAGATGTTGTGGTCTCTCCCTTTCTTGCAACAACGTTGTTCTCATTACATTTGATAGAGGTTTGTTAGTTTTAACAGCTGTTTCATGATTATATATCCCTCACACATGCTGGGATTGAGCATGTTTGGCTACATTATGATACTGGATGTATATGTATAAATATCCCACAATTTAACTGCATGGCAGGGTTGCATCCATATCCCCACCCATCATAATTTCTTCCCTATTTTACCAGTATACCTTGGTCCAGCTTCTAACAATGTAAACAGTTCTTGCTGGGTGAGCTACCACATCAGCGGGGTGTACTATGAAGAGATTAATGGGTTAGTGAGGTATGTTGATGTTTGGGATTTAAATCGCCTAAAAGAACTGCCACCCTTTCACCAAGTTGTTTCCTGACAATAGTGTCTATGATCGATATAGATTCTCGGCTGAGGGAAGACATTATATATGCGAGCTATGTCCACTATCCACATTTACATTAACCATGAATTATTGATCACTTGTTTTAGTCCACGCCTGTACTATAACAACACATCTTGTTCTTCTGTATTACAGTCAGGTAGTGACTCCTCAGCCCCATGTCTGCTGAGGCCTCAGTTGGCGGTGATGCTGCTGACTCTGCCCAGTCTGCTGTTTCCCAGCCTGCCTTCCACAACACAGATGAGCTCAGAAATCGGGGTCTGCTGGGGAGCAAGTATGTCAAATTAAATGTAGGTGGCTCACTGCATTATACGACTGTCCAGACATTAAGCAAGGAAGACAGTCTGTTGCGGAGCATATGCAATGGAGGAACGGAGGTTACCATAGACTCAGAAGGTGAGTGGATATTTTTACTGAATCCACATGGCTATTGTGATTTTTTTTTTCTTTTCTGCCATCTTAATAGCATACTCATTTCGGTCTGTCTGTCAGTTGTCTGTTCTGAATTTATATAAATTCTAAATGACTAAATCTTTACTGAATGAAATTACATAAAGCAAGTAACAAGATTACTGAAGGATGTAAATGACTCAATATAATATTTCCTGATACCCCAGGTTGGGTAGTTTTGGATAGGTGTGGCCGACATTTTGGACTGGTGTTGAACTTCCTACGAGATGGCTCAGTACCACTTCCAGAGGATCACAGAGAACTGGATGAAGTTTTGAAGGAGGCCCAGTACTATCGGGTCCAGGGACTCGTCCAGCACTG
Source organism: Centropyge bicolor (assembly GCA_037975185.1). Taxonomy (NCBI): domain Eukaryota; kingdom Metazoa; phylum Chordata; class Actinopteri; family Pomacanthidae; genus Centropyge; species Centropyge bicolor. Next base: position 3,005,980 of record JBBMOC010000022.1, on the reverse strand, counting down.
CCTCAGTGCCATGCAGGTAAATAGATTATACTTTAGTAAAATTATTCATTTTGTTTTGTGTCCAAAAGCATTGACAAATACACAGAAATCCAGATGTGAAGCATAAAGATGAATGTATAATATCTGCACAATGAACTTAGTATTTTGTTATTTTTCCATCACCTCCTCAATCAATTTCATAGAGTTCATTTATACTAAAGGACCAAACATGTCCTTAAAGTAGCATGTCCATACAATAGCAAGAAATGGTGGTTATTTGTTGGAAGTTATCACCAATGAAACTCTTCTTGGCTAATCTATCAGACTCTGTATAATAGAGTGTCAAAACAATAAGCGGATGTATTGATAAGCTGATGAAAACATAGTTAATATGTAACATAGTTTCTCCATTTTATGTAGTAATAAATTTAATACTTCCAGGTTTTAGCTACTGGTCAAACTAAATTAGAAACTTAGTGACATCATATTGACCCTGGTGTCTGATAATCACTTTTTGATATTATTTTTGACCTTAATTGATTTTTTTCCGCCACATAGTTATTTAATTGATACGTCATAAAAAGTGTTAGATGAAGATGTATTTTAATGCACTTCCTTTGTGTACCCACAGAAACAAAAGGATGTCTTTGAAAGTGTGTGTCGTATCCCCATGATCACCTCAGCCAAAGAAGAACAGAGGATGATTGCCACTTGTAGAAAGGTAAATTGCATTTTATGTAAATCGAATGGACCCCTGACAAAAGTGTGTACAAAGTTAGTAGCTGTAAAATTCTATTTGTCCAGTGTACCAAGGGATTGACTATTTCTCTGTACAGAAAAAAACTAATAGATGATTTTGGAGAGATTTGGAATTGTGACTCACTCACAAAATGTAACTCTTGCTGGCTTTTTTGTTTTTGTTTTACACAAAATCACCCAGATGTATTCCTGTTTCTTGTCTCTACAGCCAGTAGTGAAATTGCAGAACAACAGAGGAAACAATAAATATTCTTACACCAGGTAAAAAGTCTATTTTTAGCTTCGGTTTTTGGATATTGAGTAGAAAGTACTTATGAATCATGTCCGTTGGTAATTCCTTATTCTTTCTCTCCCTTTGACCAGCAACTCTGATGATAACCTGCTGAAGAACATCGAACTGTTTGACAAACTTGTGCTGCGATTTAATGGTCGCGTCCTGTTTGTCAAAGACGTGCTTGGGGATGAAATCTGCTGTTGGTCTTTCTATGGTGAAGGACGCAAGATTGCTGAAGTATGCTGTACTTCCATTGTCTATGCCACCGAGAAGAAGCAGACCAAAGTAAGTGTAACAAAGCGTGTACATTCAGCAATAGTTTGTTCTGGGAAAAACATAGTGATTATTTTTCTTACAGTCAGGTGAACAACAGTCAATTAGTTTAGCTTGGCACAAAGATCAGAAAACATCAACTTTGATTAAAAGAGCTCATCATCATAAATCATATAGCTGTACTAAAGCGAATGACTGCAGTGTTGTGCTTTGATGCACCTCGTAGCTGAAGTGCATGTAGTCTTTCATCAAAGTTTAGCCACCTTTTGAGCTTCCTCTGCATCATCACTGCTGCTGTTTACTCAAGCTACGAAGCAAATGCTGCTGAACTCTACACGACACACTTCTCTACACCATTTGCCAAACTTGAACATCTGTGTTCTTAGGTTGAGTTTCCTGAGGCTCGAATCTTCGAAGAAACCCTCAACATCCTCATTTATGAGAACGGCAGAGGATCTGGTCCAGGAGGGTTACACCTTTTAGATTCAAGAGGCTCAGGATCAGTGGGAGCTGGCCAATCAGAGGAAGAGGGTGCTGTGGGAGGCGACAGGCGAGTACGACGGATCCATGTAAGGAGGCATATAATGCACGATGAAAGAGGGCACGGTCAGCAAACTGTTTATAAGGACTAATAATGTGAAAGCGTAAGACATGGGAGAGTGACTTCATGTACGTTTGTTTTCTGTTGGATGCTTGCAGAGTGAAAGAGATGTCCTTGATCAAAGCAATAGCTTAGTAGTTAGTTAGGTAGTTATATGTCGCTGCAAAAATGTAGGGGTGATGACTGATTTGTAACTGAAGTAAGAGTCGCATGGACATGAAAAAGGCTTCTGTTTACAATAAAACAATTTGTGTACATTATTTAGATAGGAAATGTGGAAAATGACCTGGGACATGAAACTGGCATAAATAATACCTTGCAAATGTTAAGGAACCTCCTGCAAGTTACTGAATGGGCCTCAAATCCCATTTCCCACCCCATAGGTGGATTTTATTCCTCGAGCGAGCATCCGACTGTTAGTGTGGGTGTTAATGATATGCACTGGCAGCCTCCTCCGTGTTTGATTAGTAGGAAACACCTTGTCAGTCTATTTATTCAGGTTGTGAAACATCTTTTGCCTTTTCATAAGTTGGACTGATGTGTGCTGCCTGACAGTGATGAACAAGAGGAAGGTCAAGTTTAGCTTAGATATGTTAACACTGGAATAAAACTGAGTAGCCATTTTATAGTGAGGTTGTCCATGAGTGAGATTGTCGAGCAGCTCCATTTTCTTTATTTAAATTATTACTGCTGTTGCTTCAAGATGTTTTTTATTAATTAATTTATGAACCTAATTTATTGTTTGGTATTTAACGTATTGTATGCAATCTTTGTGTTACCTAGTGCTCAAGTGAGTTTTAATTTTCGGAATGATACGATGCACTCTATAGCACACATCAGATTTTGAATTTACGCCTGTAAATTACTCAGTAGTGATCTTACATTTCAGTTTAATGTTTCAAGGGGAAACGTGACCATTTCTTTGATATTGTATTTTATTCTGAGCCATGATCTTTCACTTTCGCTTTATGTCTTACCAAACCACTGAAATGTGCTTAAAGCGATTGGCCATACCGTGACGATAAAGGCAATTAATACTGGGTTGTGCGTATTTTTATTTCCCTCAGGGAGAGGATACGTATTCTTTCTAATATTCACCGGTGTCTTGTGTAAATCTAATCACTCTGGATACTGAAAAAACATTGAATGAGAGCAATATGTGTCTCAGACCCTTTGTAAAATCACCTTGGAATACATTAAGATATGCACTAATATAACTTCCGTCCGACAGTGGTCATGGGAATGTTCTGAATAAATAACTTGATGAAATACATTTTTTGCTTTTTGTTCTCATTTTTTCCTAAAGTATCAAGAACTGGGCTTAAACACACACAGTCCATGTTACAGAAAACAAGTTACTTGCAGGATATTACCATGCTTGCTTAATATAGATGCTCAACAATGGCATGGATTATTTGGATGTTATTCAATTCAATTATTTAACCCTTCTATTACTTTAAATATCATATTTAGCTTTTATGCAAAGCGACTTACAATAAGTGCAAATCAACAAAACAGTTACAACAGAAAACATTTGCCCATTAAAATCAGTATATATATAATAAAATCTTAGAATTGTATTCTGACCTCTTCGACAATTTTACAATGTGTGTTAATCTAAAATCTAAATAAAGCTTGGAGGTACAATTAAAACTGTAAATGAGATAAATTAGTATTTTTTTTTAACTTCTGCCAAAACCACAAGTTGTGCCGTAAGGGGCGTGGCCTATCTGTGACGTCACGCCGCGCTACGTCCGGACCCGCCGCCGCCAAAAAGGAAAGTAGCTCAGTTTGTCATGATGGTGTCCGAGGAAGAAACGCGTATCCGCAGGTTTGTGTGCGGTCAACTCCGGGAAAAGCCAAATTTAAGGTAACAACAACTGAAGCGCTCAGGACTTGATTAGGAGAGTGCTGTTTGTGGGCAGAATAATATCACAGGCCAAAGCGCTTTAGTTTGTGTTCAGAGTTAAGTGTTGCTAACTTTGGTCTCAGTGCAGTGAAGAGTAATAGCCGCTAGCATATTAGCTCTTTAAACAGTGTTGTCTAATGTTCATTTAACTACTCCAACCACCTGCATTTAACGTTCGCACTGTAACAAATGTAAAGTTAATGTGTCATTTATCGATAAACCAAATCACCAGTGAAGTAGGTTAACAGTGTTATGGTTTGTCATAAACATTATCACCCCATTTTAATTTAAGCAAACCAAGCCGTATAATTAACCTCAGTTAGCCGAGGTAGCTTTGTTAAAAGCGAAGTGTCAGTATCAGTGTGAGTGACATATTTGTATTCATGCAAGTGTGTAAACTCTTTGCTTAATACGACTTCTGCTGGTTGGAGGCGGTATCGTTCAGTAGAGCTTATGAGCTAAAGAGTTAATGTTCTGTCATTACCTCCTCCCTCACACACCTTGATGTCATCTTTGTAATGTCTTATTCCAGCACACTGACCTTAGGTATTTTAAAAAGGAGATATCTGGCACATGTGCGATGTGAATCATTAAGCCCAGAGGCCAAACATTTCATGAAACGGGTGGTTCAAGAGGAAGTGATGAAAATGCAGGTATCTGAGTTTTTTCTTATACTACTTATAGTATATGTTTCGTAGAGTGTTTTAGATCTTTGTACAAGGATCTTTTTTTCCCTGCCAGGGCAATGACATAAATGGAAGTGAGCTGGAGACCAAGAAAGTCCAAAACAAGAGGAAGAGAGAAATTGAAAATGACCAGACAATAAGTGCGGAAGAAGATGAAGTTGAATCCACAGCGAAGAAATCCCGTCGTCAGTCAAGCTCATCATCAGGTAGGTTCTAACTGAGGTTTTTAATGAATTCAGACGCCTGTAGTTTTTATAATTTATAGCATGTTCTAATTTCAGTTGATTAATGTAAATTGTCCTGGACCATCATTAACTAGGACTTGGGCTTCAGGTAATGATTGTTGTGACTGTGTTACCCTGACCTTGTCTTATGTTATCCCCAGTGAGATTTGATTCTTTTTTCACTGAGTTTTATTTCCCTGTCGTAAACCATGAAATGCTTTCTTTTGTGGTCAATGACAGCATCAGAGGATAAAGATGGCTGCAAAGGAAGTGAGGAGAGTGAAGAAGAAGAAGAGCAAATTAAATCTGACTCTGAGGATGAAGGGCAAGAGGTGAAAAAACCAGAGCACAAGACAAATGGAAAACCTAAACAGCAAATAAACAGTGAAGACTTGTCAGATGAGGAAATTAATGAGTCAGAAAAAGAAGAAAATGAAAGTCACTGTGACAGTCCAAAAGAAACTGTGAAAAAGAAAGCAAGTACTGCAGAGACTGGGGAAGAGAAGAAAGGAACAAAGAGAAAGAGAGAAAAGAACAATACAAGCCAAGGAGAGACGACACCAAAGAGTGATGAAGAGAATGAGACTGACACGGATAACACATCAGAAAGGAGTGACAAAATCAAAGCCAATGACTCCTCAGGCGACAGTGAAAAAGGTGACTATGCAACTTTACACTTATGTGCCCCGTAAATAAATATTTCTTTATTCATATTGTCACTTATTTATATGACTTGATTTGACTTTCTGTTTTATTGTGCCAACAAAAAAGTCTCTGTGGAAAAGAAAAATAACGACACAGACTCTGATTCATCGTCACTTCCCTCCTTGGAGGATGAAAAGGATAATGGGACAGAAAATACGCAAGATAATAAAAAGAAGAAAACAAAAGAGAGGAAAAAGGAGAAGAGCACTAACAATAAAAAGGTGAGCCCGTGAGTGATGTTATGAATCAAAATTTAGAGGAATCAAGCTTTGTAAAGTCTTTAATTCTTCAACACGCAGATGTTATTAATTTATTTTTTTTAAAAAGTGAGAAAGTAGAATAAACATTGCATCTTCTCTTCACGGCCTTCTCTGCAGGATGACAACAAAGCAGTTGTGAGGCTCAAACGCTACATCGCTCTTTGTGGTGTGCGGCGGAATTACAAGAAGCTCCTCAGTGGCTGCAAATCTGTTCGCTCCCAGGTGGCTGTTCTGAAGAAGGAGCTTGAAGAACTTGGTGTTCATGGTCAGTGGAAATACCTTCACCTTTTTAACAGATCGCACATTTTGAGCGTTGTAAATGTGTGGAGCCCCAAATTCAGTTTTTCATTTTCCCTTTATAAGGTATCTTGAAAATGTATATTTTAATTTATTCTAAATGGTCAAAGAGTAAAGGGGATATTTGCTTTTACAGCACAAATTCTGATGTTTTGATGTCTTTAACTTGTTCACAATGTCAAACCCACACACAAAAATATAAACTAACTACCTCTGTAGTTTGAGCCTGCTTCTCAGCAGATGTGACATTCTTATAATTTAGTGTAAAAAGTTAAACAATTCATTTTTATTTTACATTTTTTGTTTTATTGATACAATTTGATTAGCTCAGGGAGCCATGGTTTGAAGTAATGCGGTGTGTATGTGTTTTCACACAGGCCAACCATCTATTGAGAAATGCAAAAAAGTCAGAATGAAGAGAGATGAAGATCAGGAACTAGCTGAGCTCGATGTCAGCAACATCATTGCCACACAAGGTAATTGTTTGTCTCTTTTCTTTGGTGTTTACATCCATTACTTTATTCTTTTCCAGCTTTCTTCAAGAATCATTATTATGTCTTTTTCAGTAGCCAAGCTTATTTCTTATTCCCTGACAAAGGAAAGAAAACACATTACAATTTAACATACAGTTTTGCTGTTGGACACCCACTTGCTTTAAAACACAGTTGTTTTAATCCACATAATTTCAAAACCTCTACCAACACAAAATATTAATGGATGCAAATTAACTTGCTCTATAAAAGTACAATGATATGTACCAGAATTTTTTAATAATTTTTTTTTTTAATAATAAAGTACTCTGTCTGTCTGTCTGTCATAAGCATATATGTTAATAGGAAAAGCCAATTAATTTTACATATCTAAATGCTTTGGGCTTGGCAGTTATAGAGTATTGACAAACATTGTGCAAACACCATTAATGATATGCATATGCACCAGGGGTGTAAACATAATTTGCATTATAAAAAATGACTTTTGCATTGACTGGTTTATCAAATGGAAACTGTAAAGTAATAGTACCTAATAGGTGTGGTTTATATCCTGGTTGGGTCAAGAAATGCACCTATAGTAGTCTTGCTGTTGCAACCATTGGAAGCGGATCAGTCAGTAGTATTGTTCATCATATTTCACTTATGAATTTGAAAATATTGATTAATAAGAAACGTTAATGCTGATACCTCTCTCAGGTCGACCTAAGCGCAGAGGAGCCTCAGCGTGGCAGGAACAACGCGACCCTCCGTCCTCTACATATGTGCGCTCTCTGAACTCCTCCAGCTGCGACAGCGATCAGGAGAACGATGCACACAGAGGGCGCAGAAGAACAACGGACTGGGCCAACCTGCAGGGGATCATCAGTGATGACGCAGATAGCGACTGACCGTTTCAGAGGCCACTTGGACGTTGCATTTTTCTTTGTGAAACTGGGGTTTAGGTCTTTACAAATTACTTTGATAGTATGATAGCAGGGATTCTGATCTTAAAGATTAATTCGTTGATTGATATATATACAAGTAAAATATCAGTGGAGTGTGTTAATATATATTTTTTGCATGTACAGCTATGTTCTTTTTCAAATAAAAATATTGTGCGGAAGAGCTTGAACATTTTTTTTAAGCCGGTGTATGACAACATGAAGGATGATGCTGTACTATTGCTTGCAAAGGACAGGAAAGTCAGGGACGAGACAACATAATATACTAGTGCTCAGGGAACAAATGGCATCAATAGTGTTTTCTTATCTAGAGAGTCTGACTTCAGGACCCTGTCTGTATAAAAAGCTGTAGTAATGCTCTTCTGTAACAGCAGCCTGAAGACGTTGACCTACACGTTTTCAGTCAATGTAAAAATTTGTTTCCGTTTCCCATCGACACATTTTGTTGCAGTACATTTCCGGAACCAATGTGAGCAAGCTCTCGGACATACGGAATGTTTCGCAGACGGACCGGTCCCACGGGGTAATGTGTCTGCCCGCACTCCTGCAGGTCAATGAGATATTTCTTATTTATTACATAGTTAATTACTAATATCCGCATAGGTTGTGTTTTTTTTTTTTATGAACGGCAACATTATGTCAGGCCGAACAGTTTTATGCTCGTAGACATGTCGGCACTTCAATCGAATAACGTCTGAACACAAAATAACTGCGTCACGTGACCCTCAAGCCTTCTGTTTCAGATGTGTCTCAGTAATAGATTGTAATAGAAAAGTACTTATAATTTCATGTCTAGGCTGGATCGAAATAACTTTAACCAAAGGTGACATTTTTCTTGATTAAAAAAATCTCTTTAATAAATTATGACCAACAAATATGACTGAATTCTGATATGGAGTAAGTTAAATAAGGATGTGTCTTAAATATATATTTGCATATGTGTCCATCAGCTGATCCTCTAGTATATCCTCAGTCCATGAGGTTGCACCAACTAATCTATTCTTCCAAAATCTACATTCAGAATACAAAGTGAGTTTGTAAAAGTGGTTGTCTTGAGTGTAAAAGAAAAACAGGATTGTAAACATGCAACAGGGTATGTAATAATAAATGAAAGTCTAGTTTGTAATCAATGAGCAGAGCCACTAAATTGGTATATATGTCTGTGTGTGTGTGTGCGCGTGTGTGTAGAGAGAGAGTCCCTCTGCAACAGAATATAGTAATTCATACAACAAAAGAAAAAAATGTATAACCCTTTCCTAGCTTCCTGTAAGTTTGAGTATGTGCTCTAAAATTAGATTCAATTCAACCCTACACTACACATTTCATGCAGGAATGGATGATGACGCACCACATGATGCCTTTGCTGAGCTCAAGACCAGGCCGCTGGGAGGATGGGCTGTTGCTCAGATAGCTGCTGGCACGGGGCTTGCTGTATATGCTATGTGGGTGGGAATCCTCCAGCCTGGCTTCCGAAAAGTCCCCTTGAAGCTCCAGGTATGGTCTAAATCCTCTTAACACTTTGAATATCTATTAATGTAACTTTTCTTGTACTGGTTTGAGAATTATTATTATTTTTTTATCAGAAGCGCTTCACAATGTCTTCCAGGTCCCATATATCCCTGCCAGCAAAGCTCAGGTAGACAGTGTAATGACATTGCTTAGAGGTCGAAAGGGAGGCCTTGTGGATTTGGGGTCTGGTGACGGCCGCATTGTAAGTATAATCAAAAAATTTGGACTTTTTTTTATTTCGCTTTTAACAATGGGTTTTGACTGTGGTCATCTTTAACCTTTAAGGTCTTGGAAGCTCATCGGCAGGGTTTTACTCCGACTGTTGGTTATGAGCTCAACCCCTGGCTTGTTCGTCTATCTCGTTTTCATGCATGGAGAGCAGGCCACCATGAAACAGTGTCATACCGACAAGAAGATCTCTGGAAGGTTTGACATTTGTCACTTGTGTTATGGCCTCAGTGGCACTCCTGTTCAGATTAACAAACAGTTGCCACACCTAAGTTACACCGCCTCCTCTAAAGTGCTGACAAAAGATAAGATAAGATATTCTTTTATTATTCCCACAATGGGGAAATTTGCGGTGTTCTAGCAGCAAGATAAATAGTAGGTAAAGAAGAAGCATAAAAAACTGTTCACATTTCAACTTGGGTAAAAAAAGTATCAGCAATTAAAGTATAATAAAAAAGTATCAACAGTTACAATATAATAGTAGTAACAATATAGTAGTATAACAATCTACTATAGTAACAATAGTAGAAAGTATTAACACTTTAACTATAATGAAAGTGCAAATGAAAGTGTTTCTTATTAGCAGACAGATGTGAATTGACACATCATCTTAGGAATTATACATAATTATCTATTATAACTTTTTCCTAGCAATCTAGGTTGGCCTTCTGCTTTACTTTATTTGGTGCATTTGGTCAAGGAGTAAATACAGACCTCCAGAAAGCTATCTGAATATTTAAAAAGCATTTGTTTTTCCATATGATCAATATATTTATGTTATTTAAAGCTGAATTGTTAATAAAGTTATTGGCTTATTTACCACCTGCCTTGTGTCTCGTCACAGGTCGACTTGACAGAATGCAAGAATGTCACAGTGTTTCTGGCTCCTAGTGTGGTGAGTATATAGTAATAATAGTAATAAGGTGAGCTCATTAAAAGTCAAGTGAGATGAGTCATGGTTGGTCACCTGCAGGTACTACAGAAAGTCTTGTCTATGCATTATTATGGTAAATTTCTGTTAAAAGTATTGCAGTGATTTTTTTATTGTGCTCTTGTGTTCTTAGCTTTCACTACTGCAGCAGAAGTTGCAGGCTGAGCTTCCTGATGATGCCTTAGTGGTAGCTGGTCGTTTTCCCTTCCCTGATTGGACACCCTGCAGGACTGAGGGACAAGGCGTGGACAGAGCCTGGGCATATAACATGCAGGCACAAAGACAGCGCACCTTCAAGAAAAATGACATGATCACAGTCACAGGCAGCAACAGTGAACTGACCAAGGAGAAAGGATCCACTTGAAGATTGGATGTTTCTAGTCTTTTATCCTCGAGAATGCAAACATGGAATTATACTGTATATCATTAAGTTACAGCTTATGTGATGTAAATTTCCTTGACTGTCTCAATACTTTTTGGCTACATCTACAACCAGATGTGTCTGACAAACTGTTGTCAGAGTGATTTTCGATCTTTGAATCCTTACATATTGCAATTTTAAATGTTGTATCATTCACAGTTTTTCACTGCTGTTTTAAGTATATACCATACAACTGATGGCTATTTTCTTTTCTAACTAATAGTTAGTATTCTTATACAGGGCTACATATAATTTGACAACTTTAGAGGAAAGTTTGGATTCCACGATGCAGCTAGTTTTCTACAGGTGGAAGGAACTAAAAATGTAAAAGCTTTGTGTCAGTACTGTCAGGAAGCATGGATTGTGGCTCTTTAGGGTCTTGATGGCAAAACTGTGTGTTTTTCCCAATCACAACAGATTGTATAAACCAAACAGTGTATAAACAGCATCCCTGTATATAGGACATCCTTTGACAGTATGCCGTAGTTACATCTGTATACATTTTATGAACATGTACGTGCATTTATCTGGTGCATGTAAATTATCAAATAGGTTTTTGGCTATTGCCTTTTCCTTTAATTCTATGGATTTTTTTGTTTTCACCTTGCTGTGACAGTTTCTGCTATAAAACGAATTGGTCTACTCTATGAATGGATGAAATGTATGTATAATAATTGTATGCTGATACTCTAAGGCGGCCCATGTGAATAATGGCCTAAACAAAACAACACACATACAGCGACTAAAACATGTCATTGTTGTAAGCAGCCACAGGTATTTTTCATGTGAAACATTTGACATTCATTCATAAAACATTCTACATTCATAATGATCCAGGATAGCTTTAAATATAAGCCGAATGAGCTTTGTACATAAGTAGCAGCATTAAAGTGGATGTCATATTGTGTAATGTTGCTTGGGAGATCCTGCAGACAATAAGTCATTTTTGAGGTGAAGATGCAGATGTACGACTACAAGGAGGCAAATCAGCCATTAGATTAGTTTCTGTAAGAGGGAATATATGTTTCCATTTTTATTTTTATTTTTATTTTCTTTTATGGAGTGAAATTCAGTTGTAAGCCAGACATGTTTCTGTCCCTATGTGGGCTAGAAAGACAATATTATATCAGTATTTTGCATTTGATTTTAGGGCTTGTAATGTATAATATATAAATTACTTTTTGAGTCAGAAAATGTTTTTTGCTTTAATTTGTAACTCAGTGCTCCTCATTTTATAAATGTATTTGCACCCTGATCAAAAATGTTGTCTGTAGTATTTGTCCAAAAAAAAAGTCCTGTAGTTTTAAGGTTATAACCGGAGATGGTGCTTTTATTATTGTGACTGAGTTGAGACGAGCTGATTGGGTTGGTTGATTTCTGCAGCTAAAGAGGAAGTTGCGAAGCGAATCCTGTAACTAGCAAGCTAGCTGTATTCTTGAGCCGCCCTAAACACTGAAAAGGGGAATAACAGGAACAAACGCGCATAGTGTTACATATTGTTATTATAAAATTGTCAGATATATAACTTAGGTGTGCATAGTCACCCGCTTTGAAATTACAGACGGTAGATGCAAGTTGTCGTGACCAACAGTCCTAGAAGCATGTCAACGTTTGACAGCGAACATAGCTAACGAAAATGATACCTTCATCCTTCTAGAAAAGCTAGCGAGTTAGCCATCCGCTGCAGCAGTTAGCAACCGGGTAGCTTAGCCTCGATACGTTGGGGCATAGAAAGCTAATTAACGTTGCACATTTCTTCTGGAGCCAGTGTTAGACGTGCCACAAAAACAAGATTTCTATATTTAACATAAACGCTGAATGGAGTTAGACGACAATGCAGCTAACCTACCAACTCGGGATAGCTGATTCAATGTTACGCCTATATGCTTGGTAATCGAAGATTTTATTCGAGCAAGGTAAATTAACTTCAGTGTTTCAGGTTTTTATTTGCCAGGAGAGTCAACGACGCCAACCTTTGCTAGCTAGCTGTGCATGGAGCATCGAGCCAGCGTTAAGCAGCCGAGCAGAGCATGATGAACCCCCTCTGCGGTTACGTTAGCCAGCAACACCTTAGCTAACGTTAGCTACAGAATTGGCTCGCTAGGTAGCTAATGTTGGCTTATTACTGCAATTAATCCGAGACTAAGTGAACCGAAGAAAGCACCTGAGCCAGCTAAACATGGTAAGTCTAATTTTACACATATTTATTATCCAGTTATTCACATTTCTTCCTGTCTTGATTGCTAGTAACGTTAGCTATCGTGGTGCAGACGCTTGTTATTCCAATATTTGAACAGGAAGACCTTAAGTTGTGTTGTTAATGTATTTCACTATTTCACACATAGCTGATCGTGTATGATTGTGTGCACTGTGGTTCTCCTTGTCTGTTAAGTCATATAACGGTTTGGCGAGGCCAGGTATTTGACGGGATGTGACAGCTCTTTAAGCCATTTCACGGTACAAGACGCCCATCTTGCAAAACCGAATATTTGCCTTGAGTTGTGTTAAGCCTCGGCAAGTTGTGGCTTATTTGAGGAATTCAGACCCGCCTGACACAGGAACTGCTCTTTAAAATCTCAATTTGCTATCTCGATTTTGCTTTGGCAGGGCCCAACTTCCTCCACCTGTCAAAGCATGGCATTACAATAGATACAACACAAACCATTTGATTTAATTTCAAGTTGATTTGGATTGTGTGACCAACACCCATGCAACCCTCAACACTTCAACCATATAAGCAAGTGCGATTGCAGTTGTAAACTGTAGAATTGCCAAGTTGTGTGAACTGTTTTTCCACAACACTTTGCCAAACCATACCCAGCAATCAGTGATATATGTGCAATGACCCACTGTAGCTGCTGTATGTGCAGGCATGGACATGTGAAGATAGTTCCAGCTCACGAAATGTCCTGCCTGAGCAAGATGGTACATGGCCTGCAAGCACTAACTTACAAAAGGTCATCTCTTTAAATCAGTCAACAGGGAAACATGTTGAGGTACTTGCTTGCATATAGCCATTCTTTTCTTAACAGATTGGTGCATAACAACTTGGCACAATTTCGATTTGATTTGTTAACAAATGAATGGATAAGAACTTTGCATATTACATGCGCAAGTATGTAAACAAGATATTTGAATGCCAATGTATTGTTCTCTTCACTTTGAGGATGGGTTTTTTGTTCATGAACGGGTGTATGGAGAGGCCTGTAATTTGAATGCAGTTGCGTATCTGCTGTGCGTGTATACTGCATGACATACACTCTGTACACTGGACAGATACTGGTCTAAGTGTGATTTTTGTCACACTGATGGGTTGGTTGTTTATGACAAAAATGCAGCATTCAGTGGTTTGGATTGTGCATTTTGTCAAATAGATGTGCGTTATGTTCTTGACTTTACCTTTTATTATCCACTAGGCATCAGAGGAGGCATCACTGCGTGCACTGGAGAGCCTAATGACAGAGTTCTTTCACAGCTGCACGACCAATGAGCGAAAAAGAGAAATAGGTAAGTCTGGCCTTGTCAAGGAAATGCGAAGGTATCTTTTAATGAGAGTGAAAAAGATAACTTTGTGGATCTCATTTTGCTGATTAAAAACTTAAGATACAAGCCTTTCATCTTTGAACAGTTTTTAATGTAACCTAAAATAAGTTGCTTTCTATTAAAAGTCTTTTTTGCATTGCTTTTTTAAACACTTCCTGTGTTGTGACGCATTGCTTTCAGTCTGTCTGCTCGTGAGGTACAAAATCGTCTCGTACCTCTCTCAGTGATCATGCCTACTTCCTTCTTTCTGCAGAAGAGCTGCTGAATAACTTTGCACAGCAGACTGGAGCGTGGCGTCACTGTTTGTTCTTCCTCTCCAATACTCGGAATGAGTATGTAATGATGTACAGCCTCACAGTATTTGAAGTAAGTCCTGTAGATGGGAGATACATATTTGTAGCTCTTAGTGCTGTCTAGGGCCTTCTTTACCTTTTATGCCTTAAAAATAAGACAGTACATAGAGAAAAGTATTGTTGTACAGGTACTGAGAAAAGAATTTGTTTCTTGCTGTTTTCCTCTTTCCTCATTTCCTTAACTCTTCAAAGCAAGTTAGCTCAATGTGCAGTGCATTTTGCATGTGGTAAAATACTGAACATCCTGTGACCTGTAATCACATACCTTAACCTTCTTTAATACATATCAGGGATGCATGTGCTTACATTTAGGTGGATCATTTGCATTGTATACACTTTTTGCCAATTGTATTCTTTTACTTTCAGAACCTGGTGAACAAGATGTGGATTGGTGTTGCTTCACAAGACAAGATGGAGATTCGCAGCTGTCTGCCCAAACTCCTACTTGCTCAGCACAAAGTGGTGCCCTATTTCATCCGTAACAAACTCTGCAAAGTCATTGTGGACATTGGTCGTCAGGACTGGCCGATGTTCTACCATGATTTCTTTACAAACACCCTTCAAGTAAGCCCTGCTGATGTCATTTCTGTTAATGATTAATTTATATGTTTAACGTAACTGAAAATCCTCAGTAACTGGATGCAAGTTGCATAAGACACAGAACTTATATTAAAGACTACAAAACCATAGCTTCTGTTAAACTGAACATGTTCTTTGATAATGTGAAGTTGTTCTGAAATGTATCACTCTCCCTCTTCCCACATCTATAAGTGTGTTCAAACTGCACTTCACATTTACTTTATTTAATGTTACCCTGTGTGTATCCTCTAAATATTTTAGCCATTTAGCGTTTGTTATGAGGATGTGGTTGGGTATGAACAAGTGCTACATTATGACCTACAAAAAAATGTTTTTATTCTGTTTTAATGTTGCAATGTTGTGCTGGTGCTTGGTGGATAGATAGGATTATTGCTCCAGAGCACAGTTTTAACAAAGAGCTTTGTAGTCCCTCTTTAGGGGGGACTAAAATAAGGACTGAAACTGTCTCCTTTCATTGCAAAATTAAAATGTGATGGGTTACATTGATTAAATAGAACAGTCAATGATAAGTCAAGTCAACAGTCTGCATTGGAGGTCCCTTTTTTTCTTTAGAGTAAAGGGCTGGCCTCAGAGTAAAATCACAGCTGACTGGACATGCCTGATGATCAATTTACTGAGCAGATGATCAACAGCCATACTTATTATATATATGGCAGTTGTTGAATGAAGGTTAATGTTCGATTTCATAAAAGTGTTTTAATTGTATGGTAGATGGTAGTAGATGGTGATGGTCTTTGTTTTAGATAAAATGGCCCACCTCTGCTATAAAAGACTCTGATAAACTCTGAATTGTCAACCAAACCCTCATAAAGCCTCCATGAGTAGGTTCCCAGCATGGAACAGTCTGGGAAATGTTTTGAACTGTTTAGGTAGTGGGTGAAATTCAGTTATCTTTATCTTTATTGATGGAGCTGTTGTCTATCACTCCGTTGTGAATTGCAGTTGATCCAGTCCCCTGCTCTGGCTCCACTGGGGTTGGTAATGTTGAAAACCACATCAGAGGAACTTGCGTGTCCTCGAGAAGACTTAAGTGTCGCCAGGAAAGATGAGCTTCGTAAACTGCTGCTGGAGCAGGTACCAACAGTGCTTGGACTGTTGACAGGTGGGAACAACCTTCTAGGTCCTGGTTGTAGATGCTTGTAGATCGATGTCAGTGATTTGTCAGTACAGAAGTAAAACAACAGGCTCCATGCAAGATGTAGAAAATAGATTTATGCTCTTGCTGTTTATCTTTCGCTGTTTAGTTATGGTGCAGGACTAGTAATTGATACATGCATGTGTGTATATGTAACAATGACTGTGCTGAAGTTAACAGTCTATATGTGACTTCAGTATTACATACTGCAAGGAATGTGGCATCACAATGAAATTCAGTCCAATTTTCACACTGAGGAACATCTAGAGAAATGCTGTTTAAATAGAATATAAAGTTACCATTGGCACAACCTGGTAATGATGTTGCAAAATTGACTAAAGATAAAATCTGCCAAAAATTAAACTGCCAATCAGAATAAATGCTTTGGTGGAAAACCTTTAGCATATGTGGATAATTGTTGTTTTGCAGGTATCCTAGAGACTTACTGGGACAAGCACAGTGTTATAGCTTCCACCCCACCTCCTTCACCCACCTCAGGGGAAAGTGGTGAGTGAATTGTCCTTAAATTACCTAAAATTGCAAACATTTGTTAGTAATGTGGTGACATTGTCTGACTTTTTTTTTTTCTTCAATCTACCAGTGGAATTGCTGGGCAGTTTGTTTCAGGGCAGCCAATACTCAAAGCTGCTGTGCCAGCCCATGGCAACATTGGACAATGAGAGTCACCAGCTCTGCTGTCTTGTTTTGGAGTGTTTGGCTCACCTGTTCAGCTGGATCCCTCTGTCCACAAGCATCACTCCCACACTGCTGGCATCCATTTTCCATTTTGCACGTTTCGGTTGTGATCTACGGACAAAGGCCAAGACAGGATCCTTCATCTCCTCCAACTCCTCCTCTTCTAATGGGCAGCTTAATCCTGGGACAATGCCACCAACATCAAATGGAGATGGGCGAAACGGACAGCAGAGCGAGGGCAACAAAGTGGATCGTGCCCGGCTTGGTGTACTTGCCATGACCTGTGTCAATGAGCTTGTGTCAAAGAACTGTGTGCCAATGGATTTTGAGGAGTACCTGCTGCGCATGTTCCAGCAGACCTTCTTTCTCCTGCAGAGGCTGACACGAGAGAACAACGCTCACACAGTCAAGAACCGCCTACAGGAACTTGATGAGAGGTATGGCTTAGTCTGTTACTTAACACTAATGTTTGTGCATATGTATTAGCAAACTAGAGAGAGTATTCTACCATGGCACTGTCAGTAAGTGGTTTGCAACTTACTTACTTTTCTTTCACTGAAATGTACCTTACAATCAGGAGTTGCACTGTGGTATTACTAAGTACTCTGTCTTTCAAAACACCCATTGTTTTTATTACTGCTACTCTCCACACTGGTTCTCTATATCAGTGTACCCCAGCTCTGTCACATGTTTGTTATTCTGACCTACTCTTTCTGCCTGTTGTGAAAACGGCGTCATTATAACTAACTTTAAAACTAAAAACAATTTTGGTCTGACTAATACAAGTCAAATATTTTTTATCAATATATCTCAGAATGACAAATCAAGTGTTAATATGATAGCATGTGCAAACTCAGTTTCTACACAGACCTAACCAAAAGCTGCTGACATAATATTTTGTACGATGGTTATTTCCGGACTGGACATACTCTGTCATTTAACTCCATTTTACCATCTCACTTCATCTGTGACATCCCAGTCATTATCAAACGAGCTTAATATTTGTGCTCTTGTAGTTTGTGCAGACAAACAAGTGGCATTGTCACTGTCCATTGTCAAGACAAAAATTGGGGCTGGGTAATGTAACATCTTCTGACAATGTGGGCATACAGCCTTGGTTCAAGAAATAATAATAATATATATAGTATATATTGACTTGCATAGAATATATAAAGTAATTTGACTTAATGATATTTGTGGTGACTTCAATGTTTTGTTCATGTTTTCTCTTTTGTCTTACAGTTACTTGGAAAAGTTCACAGATTTTCTCCGCCTGTTTGTCAGTGTTCACTTGAGGCGGATTGAGTCCAGTCCTCAGTTTCCCATAGTAGAGTTTCTTGCCCTGCTTTTCAAGTACACTTTCAACCAGGTAATCATCAATTCATCAAAAAGTCATTTGTTTATGCAGTACAACAAAGGTTTCCTGCAATACACTGGTTCTGGCAGATTACAAAACTTGCTTCTCATTTGGTTTTCAGCCTACCCATGAAGGCTACTTTGCCTGTTTGGATATATGGAGTGTCTTTTTGGATTTTCTTACAACCAAAATCAAAAGCAGACTGGCTGACAGAGAAAGTGTTCTAAATAGGTGAGTCGCTCAAAACACATTTATTCTTTTTAAACTTCACATAAACTTCAGTGGTTTTCTGAAACACCCAGTAAAGTCAAAATGATCAATGATATCAAATGAATGCAGCCTTCTAACCGCTAGGCAGTCAAGTGTGTAAAATGCCTGATACATTGTTATTCATTTCTTGTTGCTTTTGTTTAATGTGTAACACATTTGTGTATGGTTGGACAGGTACAAAGATGCCTTAGTTCTTCTGTTAAGGGAAGTTCTGAATCGCATACAGTTCAGATATAATCAAGCCCAGTTGGAAGAGCTGGACGATGAGACTCTGGACGATGATGTAAGAACAATTTACCTTCATTTCACAGTCTGTCAGTTACACCACCATCAAAACTTTATTATATATTTAGCACAGTAACCCCTTTAAGTCATACACACATTACAAAGATGTATATTGTTCGTTTCAAAGTCTGAATGTCTTCCTTCATTTGGTAACTATAGCAACAGACTGAGTGGCAAAGATACCTGCGTCAGAGTCTGGAGGTGGTTGCCAAGGTGATGGAGCTGCTCCCATCCCATGCATTCTCCACACTGGTAAGAGATCATTGTTGGTCATCTTGACATTTTGAAAGGCTTTCAGGCATCTTTAAGTGGACTTCGCTGGTGTATAACTACTTCAGTCCTGACATGGAAAAGTATTTGCTGGGTATTAACTTTTTTTGCTAGCTGCATGAATGACTACAACCTTACAACACCAAACATTAAAGCAATTGTGACTCCTGAATGTTATGCTAGACCTATTGGCTTTGATTGGTTGCCAGGTTTGTGTGTTAAAATTGTGCATCAGGGCACCTCAAGCAGTCATTGTCCACAGTTTAACCACTTTCCAAATCATTGTGTCCACTGTGTAGGCACCCTTGATAATATTTACATATCTTATCTTATGCTACGTCAACAGTTAACTCACTATTCAAAGTAATAGAACAATAGCTTAAACAGACACACACAACAAAGTGTCTTAAGATTAGAAAATAATGTACAGGTTTTAGTTAAACGTTTTTAAACACGGATAAAAGTGGTGGTAAAAATGATAAAACCATTTTCCATGTGAATGCCATATTTACAGTAAACTCAATTATGCTGATGGAAGTAGGGTGATGTACAATAACAGTATGTTGAGCAGTTTTACTGATCTGACAAGTTACATAAATGTTTCGCACTGCTGAGTCTGTCTACTGTCAGTTCATATGACAAACAGGAGCTAGGCAATTTATTTGCCCTATCAATCCAAACATTTCAGTTTTTCAAGGAAAACAGTTTGTGTTGTGGAATTAATGTTCATTTTAGTTTAACATGTCAGACTAGAATGCACATCAGGAGATGACTTGCAATGTGACTTGCAATGTTTAGTAAAATACCAGTTCCTCCACATAGTTCTTGTCTTCAGTTCTAAGGTTCTCTCCTTTTTTAGTCATTCAGTTCCTTGTCGTGCATTTTACCTGTTTGTGTGTCCACTGTTTTGAGTGACTTGTCTATAAAAACTAAAAGAGTATTCAAAAGAAACTGAATGCTTTTCCGATAGTTATTTGTATTTTATTATTCATGTTAAGAAATGTATGTTGATGCATTCTGGTTTGTGGCAGAGGCAGCCTCCCCCTTATTCCTTCTTTTTTCTCTCAAGTTTCCAGTCCTGCAAGAAAATTTGGATGTTTACATGGGTTTGCAGCAGTTTATTGTTACCACTGGGACAAGTAAGTAAACTTACCTTTATTTTTCTGCTTTTGTCTTGAGGTACAGTTAGGTGATGCTAACAGTAAAATGTTGGGATGACTCATGTCGATGTTCCTCTTTCAGGTCGGAGGCTTAATATCTCGGCAGAGAATGATTGTCGTCGACTACACTGTTCTCTCAGGGACCTCAGCTCCCTACTTCAAGCTGTTGGACGCTTGGCTGAGCATTTCATCGGGGAAATCTTTGCTGCACGTTTCAGTGATGCCCTGGCAGTGGTGGAGAGGTCAGTGCTCTAATACTCTTGTCGAAACATAAAAAAGTGATTCTTGTGCAGACACCATGAGGTTATATTTATGTTTCAACATGCTTAAACAAAACTGACATTGTATATGTATATATGTATACTGAATGTCATTTCACTCTTAGGTGGGTTGGTTTCTGTTGTGACATTCTGTTTAGTTTTTAGTGTTAAAATTGTACTGTGCAATTGTACTGTGTACACTGTGTGTTGGTGTTTTTTCTGTTGACTTTTCATTTCACTCCATTTAAAGAGCAAAATGTCATAATGGACCATGTGCTTCTTGTTCAAGGTTGGTTGAAGTAACTTGCTATGGCTCTCAGACCAGCCTTTACGACCTGGAGACCGCTGTGCCTTCTGTGCTCAAGCCAGACCTCATTGATGTGTGAGTATCACATGTTTTAAAGCCGAACTCAACCATCACATGTGATGTCACTCTTTGTGTATGAGAACAGTTGTTTCAGTTACAGATACCAAGACTAAACTCTTTACTGTCTCACTGAAAAGATAATAGGGGAACTGAGTGTGTGAACAGCTAAGAATGTTTGTGTGAATTTAGACACAGCAACCATGTGTTACAGAATTAACAAAAGCCACTGAAAAGCAGCCTTGAAAGTGTGAAATTGTCTTCTGTTCATAGCTATCAGAGCTACTGCTTTTCAGAAATGTATAAATAAAATTAATACTACCGTGAATATACTAAACAGATTGCAAGTCAGTTTGGACCATCAAGGCTTAGCTGTATAAACAAGAAGCAGGTATGTTTTATTCAGCGTTTTAAGTGTGTGTGTTGTTTTGTTCATTACAGACATGCACAGGCCCTTGCAGCTTTGCAAGCCTACTCTCATTGGCTCGCACAGTTCTACAGCGAGGTCCACAGCCAAAACCAGAGCCAGTTCATCAACCTCATCACATCTGCAATAGATGCCAGTAGCCCACTCATCACAGCTAAGGTAGCTTGACTCATCCAATTTTTTTTTCTGATGGTGTTAAAACAAGCTATTTTTGGACTAATGTGTTTGATGTAGTCATTATTAAATATCAATGTAAAATTTTAAGAGGGAGTTAAAAATGATTTGTGCATAATCTCTTGGTCAGTAAAGAAATTGTAATAGATTATGGCTCAAGTATAAGAAAGTGCAGTTCATAGGTACTTGATCTAAAAAAATGTTGGTTACATGTTGACAGTAGTTCATTAAAGGGGAAGTATGATATGGGAAATACCTAAGTAACACTTAAAACCTTGAGGCCATGTTCACAACAGCTTCTCTTTGTGTTTATTTTCCACTTTATTTTGTCTGGGACTCTTAATATTAATCTTAATATTCCTCTTGCTGTGGTGCAAATTCATTTGTTTACATCTTCACATTTTCTACATAAGTGCTTAATTAGCAGTGATAGCTCTGCGTTATTGACATTTTACATGATGAATCATGACAAAGCAGACCTTACACAAATTGCTCTAACATACACAACAAGGTACATCAGCATCATCAGATAGTAGAAGACACACAGTAGAAGACATAAAAGATTTCTTTGTTTTGTTCATCAAAAAAATAAATGAAAGAGGGAATTACAGTATAGCTTTTATTCACTATTAATAAGGTCAAAACAAATTTTCTAGCCACTATGAAAACTTGAGGGAGAAGATGTTTAGGGTTAGGCTCAGATAGTTAAAAGTGCAACTGAGTGGAAATGGTTCTTTAAACTCTTTTATTCTGTCCTCATCTCCAGGTACCAGAAAAGTTGCTGCTCTCAGCATGCCATCTGATGGTTTCCATAACCTCTACAGTGCGCCCTGTGTTCTTGGTCACTTTGCCAGCTGTTCAGAACATCTTCAACCTCATTACAACAGAGAATCAGACCCGCAGACTTCCCCAAGAGGTAAATATTTGTTGTTCCAATTTGCATGTGTTATGCTTCAGTAATTCAATGCAAAATGAATAATGGATTTCTTCTTTTTTAGAAGTAGCAAAGTAGGTATACCTTCACAGGGCTGTCATAGTTCATAAAAATGCTGTCACCATATTGAGTCCAAAATTTCTCATAGAATAAAACACCACACAAGTATTATTATCATAAGTATGTGGATTTTTAGTTTTGAAGTTCTTGCAATGTCCTCAGTCCATGAAGTAATTTCCCCATGTTTGTTTGTGCACCTGCCTGCTCCTACAGGCTCATATGTTGGTGTGTAGGGCTTTATCCAACATGCTGCTGCTCCCGTGGCCAAATCTACCAGAGAATGAGCAGCAGTGGCAAACACGCTCCAGCAACCACGCCAGCCTGCTGGCAGCGCTCACTCGAGAATATCGTATTTTAAGAGGAACAGTGAACATCACTCCACGACAACCCGATCTGAATAACAGTCAGTGTTTCTTTCTCTCATTTCTTTTCTGTTTTTTTTTTTGCTGTTATTTTTATTATACTGATGGCCTTTTCACACCTTCTCATTCTTTGCCCTCTTCTAATTGTGTTTTCTTTTTTCCGCTCCAGTGAAAGCTGTGATACAGCAGACCCTGCCTGTACTCAGAGACATAGTGGACAGCATCTCCGGGGAATCCACCAAATCACGTCAGATCTGTTACCAGAGTCTTCAGGAGTCTGTTCAAGTGTCCCTCAGCCTGTTCCCTGTGTTTATCCAGCAGCCAGGTCAGCGTCTGTCATCTACAGTTTGGCTGTCCATCTGAAGTTTATGTCAAAAATGTTATCGTAGTATGAAAATGATCTGATCCATCCATTCCGTTTTCTCTACCTCCTGCTCAGTACAAAGTCATAACATAACATTCCCTATATAAATAATGATTACAGTTTTGCTAATTGTCACTTCTCTTTCCTAGATGTGACAGATGAGATGCTGGCCTTCTTCTTGACGCTGTTCCAGGCATTGCGAGTTCAGATGGGTGTTGCCTTCACAGGACAGATCATCCACACTTTCCTCAGCATGTTTACCAGGTAAATAAAAAACTAATAGTTAAAAATTTTTGTGTGGGGCAGAAAATGTTAGTATCACACTAATGAATGCAATGTCACTTGTATGTGCTGCAGGGAGCAGCTGGCAGCCAGTATTTTGCAAGAGGGCAGTGCTGGGTGTAGAGTGGTACAGAAGTTCCTGAAAATCCTGCAGGTGGTGGTGCAAGAGCCTGGTCAAGCTTTCAAGCCCTTCCTGCCCAGCATCCTTTCTCTGTGCATGGAGCAGGTTTACCCAGTTGTGGCAGAGGTCAGTCGGTGCTGGGGTTGGATTTTGTTTGCATCCGGATTGATTTGCCTGCTAGCATCTAAAATTAGCATGTGGTGTCACATCATATAAAAAATGTACCTACAGTTAGATATGAATGCTGTGGGAAAACTTGCCAGTATAACAATAGTTTATAATAGTTTGTCTATGGAAATTGCATAGTTAGATTAATTATAAATATTTCCAAATTTCCTGGATGACAGATGTTCATTGAATCTCTCATGTTTGACAGCGGTCTTCCCCAGACGTCAAAGCAGAGATGTTTGAGTTGCTATACCAAATACTTCACCAAAACTGGAGGTACTTCTTCAAAACTTCAGTCTTAACAAGTGTCCAAAGAGGAGCTGCTGAAGATACAATGGAAAATGAGGCCCAGTTCACAGCTGCCATGCAGGTGTGTGTATGCATGCTGCTAAAGTTATCATCATATACCTCTTGGACAAATACATAGTCTTGACTTGACTTGTGCTGAAATGTATTTTCCAGGCTTTCGGACAGTCTTTCCTGCAGCCTGACATCCACATCTTCAAGCAGAATCTCTCCTATTTGGAGTCACTCAACAGCAAGCACAAGTTGTATCACAGAGTAAGTTGAGCTTTTATGTCTCACATTCTCTCACTCTGACTCTGAATTTCGCTCTTTCTATTTTGGCAATTTGCAGAACGTCCTCACGGGCCAACATTTAGTCATTATCTTTGCCGTTTTGATATTTCAGTCACAATATAGTAAGACTTAAAAATACTGTATAAATTGCATTAAGAATTGACCCCAAAGCAGTTACATTAAGTTACTTTATAATTAATGTGACCAAGCAGCAGTATAGCAGTTAACACAATATAGTGCAACTCTTCACACTTAAAAGTCAGTAAGTATTGAGTGGCCAGATAAAAATAGCACAGTTGCTTTCTTTGGTGCAGAGGTGTACGTGTCATGTGGACACAACTGTGTTGCTACTCTAAATAGCATGTCAGGCTTATATCTGTATTAGTATCTGTACGTGATTCTAGCATATCAGTGAGGCTTCAGGAGTAGTTTTTAATTTTTAAAAAATTTTGGCATGCGGAGAACTGGATGGCAATTTAAATACGAATGCCTTCCCCATATTTTTTTGATGTAACACACAACAGGAGTCATGGAAAAAGAAAAAAACTGGACAGAATTCAACAAAACTCTTTCATAATATATTTGATAAAAATGATTCACCTGTAATTAATTGTGTCCCCTCATCCAGACACTGATTGCAAGCTGCAGTGACTCCATTCTCATTTATTTTTCTTCTTTTTCTTATTGTACTTTAGAAGCTTTTCCGAACCTCGATGCTCTTCCACTTCATCAACGTGCTGCTGCAGGTCCTTCTCCACAAAAGTCACGACCTTCTTCAGGAGGAAATCACCGTTGCTATTTACAACATGGCCTCTGTCGACTTTGATGCCTTCTACTCAGCCTTCATGCCAGAGTTCCTCAATGGCTGCCAGGGCGTGGACACCAGCCAACGAGCTGTTCTCGCACGCAACTTCAAGCTTGAACGGGTAAGAATAAAACATTTTATTTTGAAAATTTTTTGTCCCACTTAACTGAATTACACTGATATCACAGTTTCAAAGCTGACACACACTGTAAACTAACATGTTCAACTTTTGTCTTCCTTCTCAAGGACCTGCCTTCGTTCACTCAAAGTGTGCAGCGGCTGGTGAACGACCTTCGCTACTACAGACTGTGTAATAGTAGCCTGCCCACTGGCACCATCAAGCTATAGCACAATGTGACTGCTTGAACCACTCCACACATCAACTATGATCAAGGACTGCCTGTGCTGACCACTTTGCCCAACACTCCCAATTCAGCTTTGCTCCACCTATTCAAAGCAATAGGAAGGAACAACTCACATTGTTTGGTTGAGTAATTGGAGGTTGAGGATGCTGCTGAATTTTCTCTTGATTTCTACTGTAGAAGGTTGGCGCATAATTATTTTTTAAAAAGCAGCGCCCTCCTTATGTGTTGCCAATGATAATTTGGCAAGAAATGTAAACCTGGTCTGCAGTTGGCTTTCGCCCAGACCTGGAGCAGTCTGAGCCAGGCCTTCTTTCCCATGCCTCCGCAAACAAAGCTGGGCTGGGACTGAGCACTTTCAACTCATTTTGAGTTTTTAAAATGTCTGCTTTTATTCATTTTGCCTTCAATTTTTTTCATCTCCAAAGGAGACAGACTCTCAACTTAAGATCTTTCATATCATTCCATTCTGAAAAAGAGAAAACCTGCTTGATTAATAAAGTGCTTTTTTAGTAAAACTCAGGTATTTGTTATTTCATGCATCTATTTGCTCTTGCAGTGTTGTTACAGTGCATTTGTGAGAATAATGGTTGTATTGAGGTTGATAATGAGATTCAAGACTTTGCTGTATGTTTACACTGTTTTGCTCTACACTTGTCAGTGGCGTCTTTTTACAATTGCTATGAACTTAAATTGATCCACTTAAACTGCTGAAAAATTTTTCAGCCCTGATTTTTTTTTTTTTTAGATCACATGCACAAATAATCAAATAGTGGGTCTGGGTCTTGACAGTGCCAACAAATAAGACAGAGCAGATTTTAATTGTGAGAATTGCTAAAAGCCTTTGACAGATATGATGCATCACTTATGACAAATGTGAGGACACAGCATGCGGAAGATACTGTAGGAAGCGTCAGCGCAGAAAGAATAATTAAACAACTTCACAAACTCAACACGAAATGTTGCAACGTTTTTTTTCTGTAGGTTGAACGTGCAGCGAGAATTGCAGCTTCAGTGTTGGTGCCAAATTGATATCATGTTAAGCTTCACCAAATTATCTCAGGATGGCTGCTGCCTTAATACTGAAGGCAAACACTCAGTTATGCTTTTACTATGTATGTTCAGCTGCATGTGATTTGCTTGGTAGTAGGAAACAGAATGACAGACGGGAAGGCTGGATTTGATCACTTGATTCCTTTAATACGATTAGAGCTTGTTTGACTCAGAATATGATCCTGATGCTAAATATACATTAGTTATGTCTTTAAGATTAGTAATATCGTCATTGTAGTCACTGACGTTTTCATGTTTATGTTTTTATTTAACAGAAGTTCCACTAATTTTCCACCTCAAGATCACTTCATCACTACTGGGGAGTACTTTAAATCTTCTTTAAAAAAAACAAAAAAACAATTGTCTTCTGACTGTCAAGTGGAGACCAGTTACTCTGGCCTGCTCTACATGACATGGCATAGTGTTAATGAAGAGATTTGCTTGATGGGAAATGTAAACGCTAAAATGCTTCTTTCTGCATCTAATTCTCTCTCTCTTTTTTTTTTTTTTTTTTTTGTCTCAAGTCAACCAACTTCATGAAAACGTCTCACTCACAACCGCAACATTCTTCTGCCACGATTATTGGTGTGGTTAACATTCAGCTTAAAGGTGTGGATATGCTGTAAAAGTGAAATCATGTTTTAAAAGCTCCAGTTGTAGAAACTAAATAGCAGGATCACTGTTTGTCTCTTAAACTCACAGTCACACACACACTGTCAGAGGCAAAGAGAGACAATTGATGATAGAAGTGGATTCCAAGGCTGAAAAAGATTACCCATTGAACTTGTGTGTATTGTTAAATCCAATGGTGGAATGAGGGCGTGCATGTGAAATATTTCTTGGTCCGTGCTGAATTAGATGTCGTTGCAGAAAAAAACCGTCTGGCATCACTGGAGTTAATGTTTGAGTGTCAGTGACAGACGGGGGGATGACTCTGGAGTTGTGATTGAGCAGGGTTGACTTCTCTCTCTGCAGGCTGACAGGACACACATCAAAAAACATGCAGAGGTGCATTTTTAAAACACTTCTCCAACACTTTAATCCGGCCAATCCAGTAACTACTAAAGGTCTGCAAACTGGGTTTCCCACTTGGCTGCTTCATGGACACAGGAGCCAATCAAGTAAGTGATCGAGTTGTTGTCAGCAAGGATTTTACATGTGTGTCTATTTCTCACTTGTGGGACTTTTTCTTGTGACTAAATTTTGCAAAACCTACTGTTTCAGAATGATGTCACACACATTATTTAGATTTAAACACAAGAACACTGAAACATTATTGACACAGAGTCCAGAAAACTTTATTTCTAATGTTTTCCACTTTTAATTAGTTCCAAACTTCTCGTGGAAATTTACAAAAAAAACAAATGTGCTCTGCCAAATTCCTGGGGTCATGAACTTGAAGTAGGTTAGAGAAACCGGAGATAGTGATGATGGTGAGGGTGACTGACACAGTGACCTGCGCTCAGTGTGCGTAATGACACCAAACCTGTGCGCACTGTGCGTAAAAGCCTCTGCACTGTACCGTGTTAGAGAGTTGGACATTTCTCCAGGAGCAAACATTTCCACGACAGTCTTAAACTTAGAGTTCCTCTCATGGACGGTCACGTGCGTGTGTGTAATTGATCGCATGCAGTCATTCATTAAGTGAGTGGTGTTGCAGCTGCTATTCTGTCTGCAGCTACAAGCAACCATCTGAACACACACAATATCTGATGCTCCTGTTTTATTCTGCTCACAGAGGATAGTTCATCTGAGTTTGACATGCAAACCTGTGTGTGTGTGTGTGTGTGCAGGGGTGGAGGAAGTACTCAGATATTTATTTAACTGAAAGTAACAGGATCAAGTAAATGTCCTGCTTTCAAAATCTTACCTAAGTAGAAGTACAAAAGTATTAGCATCAAAATACTTAAAGAACCAATAATGAAAAGTGCAGAATGGCCCTTTTAAGAATCCATCATACATATATTTATACATACACATATAGATAGATAGACAGATAGATAGACAGATAGATAGATAGATAGATAGACAGATATCTATAGATATAGACAGACACACTTTGATTACTTTGTGGCAGAATGGCCCATTTCAGAATTATGTCACACACACACACTTACTTCATACAGCTGGGGAGCTTCATCTATATTAATACATCATAATTTATTAGCTGATTTTTATTTTAGGTTATGATCTGAATCTGCAAGGAAGCTAGTAAATAAAGTTATCAGATAAATATAGTGGAGTAAAAGGTGATCTATTGGCCTCTGAAATAGAGTAATGTAAAGTTAAATAGTTAAATAGAAAATGGAAATGATTGCAAGTACAAGTACCTAGAAATTGTACTTAAGTACACATTGTACACCAATGTGTGTGTGTGTGTGTGATGTCTGTTTGACTACACACTGCTCTCCTGTCTGTAGTTGGAAGTTTCACTGTGTGTGTGTCCCTCCAGGTCTTGCAGCCGCACAGGAGCGGACTCTGATAGCTGTAAAGCCGGATGGGGTTCAGCGTCGTCTCGTTGGACAGATCATTCAGCGGTTCGAGCGGCGGGGCTTCAAGCTGGTCGGCCTGAAAATGTTGCAGGTACGGAGGTCTGGAGTAAAAGCGTTTGTTTGTGTGATGTGCGAGTTCTCTGTTTCTCACTGTAGCTGTGTCTGTTGTGAAGGTGTCCGAGGATCTCCTGTCTCAGCACTACAGACAGCTGACGGCCAAGCCCTTCTATCCCCAACTGGTGCATTACATGACCTCAGGGCCTGTGGTGGTGATGGTGAGATCACTCCCTGATTTCTTATTTACTTCTCCTCACTTCTGCCTTTGCATTAGGTTGACAGACATGTTTTGGAAAATGATATATATCTAATACACACAGTATCTCAGGTGTAAAGCTCAAGTCCTGCATGTCTTATCTTGTTTATCTTTTTTGTGTGTGCATATGTGTTTTATATGTGCATATGTGTTTCTTGTTTTTTTATTGCTGCCTTATTTCTTAATCAGCCACTTACTGGTATTTATTTTTGAGTTACTGTTTACTATTTGTTACTGCTGCTGTGACAAGTAAATTTCCCCTAAGGGGGATCAATAAAAGTTATCTTATCTTATCTTATCTTATGTGTGCAGGTGTGGGAGGGGCACAAAGTGATCGAGACGTCACGTATGATGGTGGGCCACACTAACCCAGCTGAGGCCCGGGCAGGCACAGTCAGAGGAGACTTCAGCTTTCACGTCAGCAGGTAAAAC
Organism: Centropyge bicolor; assembly: GCA_037975185.1. NCBI lineage: Eukaryota > Metazoa > Chordata > Actinopteri > Pomacanthidae > Centropyge > Centropyge bicolor. The sequence continues at coordinate 2,976,271 of JBBMOC010000022.1, read as the reverse complement.
AATGACTTTTATTCTCATATTGTGAAGCTATTGAACGTGATCTTTCTGTCTTGGAGGTAAACTAAATGCCATGTGTTGGTCATTTAAAGGAATGTGGTCCACGCCAGCGATTCACTGGAGGGGGCACAGAGGGAGATCCAGCTGTGGTTTCAGGGGAAGGAGCTCCTGAAGTGGGACTGCTGCGACCAGGCCCTCCTCTGTGAGGCGTGAAGACGGCCAGAGGCGAACGCAGGGAGAAACAATCATGCTACCTCTTCTCCTGCTGCTCACAAGGTCTGTCCCTTGTGACAGTGTGACCACGGTGATTGAAAAAGATGAGTCATATAGTCAGTGTTTCTACCAAATAATTTTGCACTTGGAATCGCAAAGACAAATGTTTTTCCTGCTCTTAGCAATGACACATATGAATTTACAGCCACAATAGTTTGCCTTTGGTCTCAGGATGAGATGTGTGCAGAAATCACTTACTGATATATATGGATAAACTAAGTAAACACGAATGAGAGATGCAGAAATGATAAGTGGTATATTTTTTCAGATTCTGTCTCAAAGCATCATCAGAAAGTATCCCACAATCAAATATGCCAAAGTGCTTCTGAGTAATAGATACAATTTGATGTGCTTGCTTGTTTTAGACTCCGATACTTTATCTAATTATTCTACTTGACTGAAATGACTTGACAAATTTATATAATGAAATCCTTGAGCATTTCTCTCCCCTCTGTTTAAAACCACTGTGTGGCAGAAGAAATCAAACATGAGGGTGAACACTTTCGAGACTTGTGCAAAACGTTGTCAAGAACTGTCTGAAATGGGAATTGTTGCTCGTAGTTGTGCTTAAATCACAGGATGACACTTGAAAACGTTTGACCTCTGGTGAAATGTTATATGTGAAATGTGCTGGTGCTGTCAGTGAACAAATACTGAAGTAACATGTTGTGCTGTAAAGCTCTGATAATGATTTACCTCCACCTGGTGTTACTGAGCTGTGGAATGATTCAGATTTTATGCACGTTGACACCTTCAGTGTCACTTTAATCATACAGCTGATGAAATGACTTAAGTCATATCTTGCACTCTGTATCAATTATGAATTTACTTTTCTCATGATTTTTTTTGGAAATGTATGTCTTGATCATATAACTTGTCTATGTTAGATTATGGGAAGAAGGATTACAATAAACTCATGATAATAAAAAATACCAAAATTCTTTTAGTCTAGTTCTTTTATTCAAACTGATGCCAGTGTCTCCCTTATGTTTCTGTACATTATGTTGATGATATGTGCTCCACAGCTGAAGCCACAAGGAAAAACACAGAATCAGAAAACATGTTGGTGTCCACAGAACATCATCATCGTGACTGAAATCGCATATTTATGACATCAGTTTATGTGTATATGGTCCAAAATAGCATCTGGCAGCAGCGAGTAACATGGTTTGATGTGCGAGCAATAAAAATTCTGAATTAGTCAAACATCTGACTGTTTGAACAGAACGAACTTTTTCTTTAAAAGCTTTAAAAAGCAGAGCAGCAGTCCATTGTTGTTCACGCTGATTCGTGATTATGTACATAGTGTATTTGTGTTTATTGTCATGTGTCAGGTATTACTGAATAAAAGGATGATAGAAAAACTGTAAAACATACGATCCAAACGGCAGGAATAAGTTCAGTACAGTCTGAGGATAACTTAAAGTTTAAAGCCCCTCCATCATCAAAACGTGTACAAATCAAAAGTAGTCCAAATGTCATCTGGTGTTAGCGTGTGAGCTTTACCTTTAACGCAGCTTGATTTCTCTATCTGTAATCTGTAGCCCATAAACCACACAACAGCATGCATGAGTATAAGATTTAAATCTGCAACATGGCTCTGTTTGTCCTGTTGTAAAGCTGCTTCCAGCTGTGTACACTGCATTTATCTCCAGTGATCTTTGATGACACATGTGTATTAGTAGATGTTTGGAAAAGCTTCGTCACGCTGCATTACTGCTCCGATCTCAGGTCGAGCTTCAGCTTTTGCTTCTCCATCACTGTCTCCAGTTCTGTGGCTTTGCGCACGTCCTGTGGACCCAAACGACATGTGACAGAGATATCAATGAGATTTTCAAATTTCAGCTCTGTCTGGTCACATTTTAAACTGCACCCACTGACCTATAAGGTCTATAGGAGCTGATATGCATTTTGGGTTTTTGTAAACTGAAAGGTAAATAGTCCATGTTGGTCAAATGATGTAATATACATAAGCCAAGGTTGAGCAAACAAGTAGTTCAGAACACACGGACCCAAGCACAATCACACAGACGTCAACACGCAGGAACACACAGTACATCCAGGAAACCCCCCCCAAAAAAAACAGTGGACCAACCTCGAGAAGGGCCTTCTGCACCATGATCTGGCTGTAAACTCTGGCACCTTCCTCTGGTGAGACAGTGCGAAGCTCCTCCTTGTTCAGGGAAAAAAGCTGCGCTCCTGTTAAAATGCCCAGACTCTGAACCGTCCTAACAGAGGAGGCAGGAGCAATAAAATCAGCGTCAGTGTCTGTTCACCTTCACAGAGCTTTGCCAAAAGTTCACCTATAACCTGAATACAAGTATCTTTGAAGAATCCACTTGTTTGAACTGGAGTCATTGAAAGCAAATCTAACCTTTTTTTCTCTTCACTTCCTTATTTTCTTGTTGAATTTAATAGTGACCCTAAATGTCCTCCGAGCTTATTGCCAGTCTACTTGGCACACAGTAAAGTTGTAGTATACAGTACAGACATTACCAGGGTGGACACATTTGAGGGCGCTATTGTGCACAAAATATAATCTATTGAAACCTGTGGAGGTGACTTTGATTTGAATTTCAAATCATGTGAATTTCCCCACTGAGGGACAAATAAAGGAATGTCTTATTTCATTTCCTTCTTTCTTCTTCAAGTCCAAGGCACCAAAGTGTCCAATAAACTCCCCAACACAACTCATTGAAGCCAAGGCAGAGCTCCTCCACTTGACTAATAAAATCTACCTCTACTTGTTTTGAGTTTGCCGGTACAGTACAGTACAATGAAGCTCCTGGATCATTTTTCATTTAGTCTAATATTAAAACCATTCATTAAATTAAAGCTATTCAGCATAATTATCGAATGAGTCATGCAAATGTAGAGTGATTTATTCATTTAACTGGTGTTGGACATGTTTAATATTCCTAATGAATCTTGAGACTTGTCCATAAATGAACCAATTCTACAAACCAGCCTTGTTCCAAATCAGATTTTTGCAAACAACGTGAGTCGGAGTTTCCTCCAACCGAGCACACTCACTGTTGACTGAAGCCCTTGGCCGTGAGCCAGGCCTCCACCTCGGCAGCCGGGGAGTGGTAGTTGAGGGGGACAGAAGTGTCGGCTGTGCGGGGGACCACCAGGGGACGGACTGAGCCCCTCTTCTCAGCCAGCCGCTGAAGAAGCTCGTCGTTCATTATCAGGACTGCAAATACGAAACACACAAAACCAAGTGGTGTGAGCCAAAGCATCACATTTCTATTTCAAGATTTAGACTACAAGGTCAAAAGTGTGTTATTAAGTATGTCTGCACTTACTTTCAATATTATCCCAGTACTTTCTAGGACTAAGATGTTAAAACATCTGACTGCACCTCCCTTCAAGTGCATCTAATATTTTTATTTTTTATATTACACTTCATTTATATGTAGCTCATCCTATCCTGCACAATAGAGATCTATTTCATGATTTAATATGTCAATTGGAAAGCAACAGACTGATATGTTGGCTCAATTTGTTTTCAGTTTCATAGTATTTCAAGTATAGTATAGTATAGTATAATATAGTATAGTGTAGTACAGTTACACTCGTCTGGTTTTCTTGCATTTCTTTGTAATATGAATGATATGATTGGTTAGTATATTTGATACACACTAACAACAAACAAAAGACTATTGTGTCAAAGGCATCGGGGCCCATGTGTCACAGCTATCTGTTCACTGGAGACAGGGCCTCAGCAGCACTTAAGTGATGAGAAACAGTGTGTCTGCTACTGCTATTATATGCTAAAACATTACATAATCTGCACCTTTTACATGCTCTAAGCACATTTGGGAACATTGTATTGTGTTGGTATGAAAAGATAAGATTTAAGTGTTGAGTCAGCAGCTGCCTTAAACTATGGGATTCATTTATTCATCTGCTTATTTTGACTGACTTTTATTCATTTGCCTCGTAACAGTCCTCTCTTTGTGATTCACCATGGCTGATATTCAGTATGTGTGGGAATGTTACCTCGGTCACTGTCTTCTCCCTGTATTGGCGAAGATGGCAAAACCATGCTCTGTGGTCGCAATGGGCTTGTGGCAATAGGACTGGTCCCGACCGGGCTCGATGGAGCATACGAGAAGTACTTTGTCCGAGGGGAAATGGGTGTTTTCTGTTGTGGAAAGGCAGGAATGAAGAGCAAGATGGCATGAGACAAAAAGCATGTGCAATGTCTGAGGCATGACATTGCATGTGTGTGTTGCGCCTGTAGTGTACCTTTGACTCCCTGAGTACCACTGGGCTGTCCCTCCCAGTATTATTCAGAGCAGACAGAGGCTCAAGGATGTTAAAGGGAACGAATCCTATCTGGTCAAAGCGATTCCGACACTTCCACCACCGCTTTGATGATTCAATTACCTGAAGAAGGATGACTCATGGATCAGTCAAGTTTTGTAACATTTTCTAAATATACCGCTACTATTATAGGTGGGACGCCACCTCTAATCTAAGTCTAATTATGGGTGTGTACCTCGAGAGTTTCTCCCTGTAGCACGGAGAGCTCACTGCTGTTTCGAGCCACAAAGTCGTAACTGCAGCAGTAAAGTCTCTCGCCCTCTGGAGGGAGCGAGGTCCCGTCTCTGAAATAGAAATGCCATTCAAAACATATGCAGCATGAAAAAATGATCCCATATGATAATGCACATAAGTGATGTCTGATGAAATACACTGAAATTAGTTTTTCTCATTTCAACCTCCAGGCTGATTTTATTAGGCAATACACTGCTAACTGCTCCCATTAGGAATTTGGCTCTGGCCTTGTTCTTTGTCTCAATGTCTACAAGCTTACACTTCATCAGCGTCTTCACCGGGGGCCTCCACTGTCCTTCCAGCTTGGCTCTGCAGAGTGTGTGCTGCCCTGCTTTCCCTGAGAGCATCCTGTTTGTGCTGCGACTCGATGGGATCTTCCAAAGGCCGGCCGGTTGTGTCAAAGGCCTGAGGCTGCCACCCATCCAGGAAGACGGGTGAGTATGGAGGAGCAGACACATTGAGGTGCGAACTGGGGAAAGAGGATGTTGTTAGAGCAGCATGCAACAGTCTAAAATCAAGATTTACACACACACACATAAACACACAGACCAGGGTGAAGTCCAGTTGGGCCCTAATGAAGTCCACAGCTCCTTTTCCTCTTCAGTCAGATGCTGCTGGAGCAGTGAAACAGCACCGCTGGTCATAGCAGGACTCACCACAGACGCAGCTAACGCCGGCCCTCCAGTGGTTTTCACCATCTGCGAGAGAGAGAGAGTCAGTATCAGGAGAGACAGACAAACCACTGAATAAAGCATTAGAGAGACTCACCAGTCCAAGAGGCACAAAGATGGGAGGCAGCAGCTCTGGTGCATCAGGCTGCGTGATGGATGACTTGAGACGGTCCTAAATAAACCAGAATATAGGGTTATTTACGTGCAGAGGTTTTATAAAAAAAATTGATTCCAGAATAACTGGCACTCAATTATGACTAGTTGGATCTCACCAGCAGACTGAGGGAGTACTTGATCTTCTGAAAGATGTCCACAAATTCCTCTTCAGAAGGAGGACAAGCTTTCATGGTCAACAAATCATCTGCACACAGAAGAACATCTTAACAGGATCCATATGAAACACACAACCATACCGCCATCGCTGTTGTTATTATGTTGTTATGATGTTTCAAACTTGAACACGTTTGTGTCGGTATTGTTTGTGAAGCATTTTTAATTATACAGAAAAACTCACAAGCTGCCAAATACAGTAAATTAAGTCTCCAAGTAAAGGTGTGGAGTGCTTGTTCCGGCTTGTTTTGGCAAGTGACTAATAGCAATCTTGTCTTCTATTACATTATTAATACAGTCATTGCCTTTAGACTTATCTAGGGTCACACCTATGCCAGCACACACTGGCCAGAAAAGCCGGGAAACACCCTGGTCACGTTGCAAGCAAACTCAATGCAAAGACAGGTAGACACAAACTTTGTCATGTTTCTCAGCCTTGCTTGCTTGAGAATTTTCATTTTCGTTTTCATTTTCTTTTGGCAACCTTCCCGCTGACCTGCTTCCAAGGTGTAGAATAATGTGCCAATATTCAGTCCTAGTCTCGAGTTACCTGCCTCTGCTCTTCTTCTACAGCTGAACAGAAGCCAGCATTCGCCAAACTACGCTGATCTGCCGTCATCACTCAATCACTCATCGCCTTCAACGTTTCAATCAGTCTTCATCTGCCACCAGTCGATCTACAGTTCTTCACACTTCACACATACCTGAAGCATCTGACTACTGTACATATAGTTATTGACATGGTAGGTAAATCATGACTGCAGCAGTTAATTCTTAAGAAGAGCTCTAACCGTTCTGATCCTCCTTCTTCTTGCTCTTTCTGCTTTTCGTCTTCTTCCTCCTTTGGTCGAGAACGCACTGGGCCTCGGCCGCCTGCTGCAAGCGCGCCATGAAGCGCTCCACGTCGTCGAAGCAGTGGTTCAGAATCTCCTGATGAAGACATATGTTTTAGCCGGAGTGACTGAGAGAACGCGTTGCAGTAAGTTAACAGCTCATACTACTGGTAAGTTAATAAGTTATTAGTAAGTCAAACAGTGTACAAAGAACTGAAAACCAACATAAAAGCATAGTTTCATGCATTTCACATATGTATGCAATAGACCTGTAGTTAGTACATTCATAATACTTGTAAAGAAAAATATATGAGACTGTTTATTTAACATGATAATTGTAACATCTGTAACAACAGAAAAGTCAACTAAAAGTCTAAAAGGACAAAAGCCATTCAGTATTTTATATCAACATATTGTTATGCCTTCTATTTATTATAAATTCAAATTGCTATCACTATGCCAAAGCTATGTTTTTTATGTACTTATGAATACAAATATTACATTGCACAATGGTTTCTGTCTTGATTGTGCACATGTGCAGACACGTGTCTCACTGTCTTTAAGCTTCTTTTCACAGGTTGTCATCTATTTTGACTTTAAGATCTTATTAGTTATTTGTAATATTTACTTTTAAACCCACAACTATGCAAATATCAAAAATTAGTCTCTTAAGTTATTATGCACGTACATACCACTTCTCTCTCTGCATTCAATAGAGATGCACCTTCTCCACTGGGACCGTTCTCTGCACAAAGGACGAACAAAACCATTAAAGCAAACTCAGTGCAGAGAATGAAAACATGGCATCAGCACATGTTCATGTAAACACATACATATTAGGGAGATGAATATACCTTTTCCAGAATGGAAAGGCAGACCACCAGGAGCGCGCGGTTCGTCCGGAGCTATCATGACTCTGAAACCAGAATGCTTTCTGGGGAGCACCGGCGGTGGTGAGGACATCTGTCGTGTGTGGATGCAAACAGAGTAAAATAATGCTTAGGTGGGATAATGATATTTCTAGGTAATGTTTTTCACCTCTTATGTGATGCTTCCAACACCTAATTTCCTTTTCATTGGAAAATGTTCAAGTTCAAGTTTATTTAAGGGATTCATGCTAGCAGTCCAAGGACTGAATTTTAGCAGAGGTTACAATTAAAAATCATTCATATAATTAACGCATTCATCAATAAAATTATTAAAAAGTAAATTAAAAAGTCAGCCTTTCAAGTCCATGATTATACAGCTTGACTGCTGTTAGCAGTGGGTCATCTCACTTAATGCGAATCATATTATTACATACAAAGTTTGTTATATATGTTTTACCTTTCTCACTGGAAAGCTGGAAAGATGTTGATGTTTGAAAGATGTTTGATCAACTTTACCAAACTGATCAAAGCGAGCTCATCTCGACTCCATTTAAATCTCATACAACACGATGAATGAGAGCTTGATATTGTCACATTCCACGAGCTGATCGTAAGAATGCTGAGTATTCTGCCTGCACACTCGAGTGTATCTCACAGCAACATACGACAGGAAAAACCACTGTCACCAAATGTTCGCTATGCAGTTGTAACAACCACCGACACCTGATGGAGAAACTGCGCCAACTGAATATAAAAGTCAGTTCAGCACAAGTTTGAGCTATGCAAACACTGCGGCTCTTATCTTTGACATCTCTTTTCCTCATCTTCCCGCCTGTCGTATCTCCTCTCCCAACATATTGATGAAGCAGTGAATGCTGCATAAAATACTTCAAGCTTTAACATAAAATGAGTTTGCAGATGAAGCGTTTCATACAGAAACACGTTCTAACATATTCTAATAAATCAGGATGAAAGCTGGTTCAAACTGACACGAGGTAGCTGTCCTTAGCTGCAGGTGTACCTGCCACTCTAATCCCCTCTCAAACACACACACACACTCATGCACACACACACACACACACACTGTTTGCACAAAGTTAGAATAGAATCTAGATTTCTCACTGTACCTTTTAGTGTGGTTTGGGGTGTAAATCCAAAGCACAGAAACCAATCCTTGCACTGAGTTATATGTGCTCTGAGCTTAGCTGTTTACACGAGGAACGTCCCACCTTCTTGAGATATGCAGAAACGAGAAAAACGAGTCTGGCTCTCCTGTCGCAGTTAATGTGTGCTGCTTTCACTCTCCTCTGATTCTCACACACACACACACACATGCTTGCTCTTTCCCATTCTTCTCTCTGCATCTTCTTCGGCCTTCCTTATATGACAGGCATTTCTATCAACAACTGCCTGTGACTTATGCGAAGGGGTTAATGTGATCTGGTAACACATGCCATTTGAGAAATGCAATGCAGTCCTCCTCAAACTCGCCACCCTCCACAAACATCAGATTTCATTTGAGATTATGATAACAAAGCCGAGGCCAAGATAAAGCTCATAGGTGATAAAAGGTCAATGTAAGTTCAAATTAAGAAATATCAATAAAAAAATTTTTTTTTTGAGGAATTCATTCTTTGGATTTTCCTCAAAAGAGAAATCTTTTCAGCTAAGCTTGACTAATTGGATTGAAACATTCCTTCCTATGAGGACCACCTACCATCACATTCAATTGTCATTTCATAATAAATAGCCCACTTTCCTCTAGTTATCTTCCACTGTCCTGGTCTGTTTTGTAAATGCTCTCATTGGCAAAAGGAAATTGAAGTTTTACTCAAATATTGATTGGTAACAATAAATATGTGCCAACAGACATTAATAAAACATGAAAAGTTGTGGAAAAGGATGTTGGCAAAACATCCAATATCTGGTTTCTGATATGGAAAAATGAATGTGTGTTTTCCAGCCAGACAGTAAAAGTGATGATGTTGAACAAAAGCAATGCATAACAACAAAGTGCAATTCTATATTGACTCTCTTTCTCTGTGCCAAGTTTAGTGAAGGGCCAACAAAGATGGATCAAGATGTAGGTTTACTAAATTAAATTAGAATGGTGTCATTATTTGAACAACTTGCAGCCTAAAGTCAAAGAGACACCATGGGTAATATACTGGATACAATAAGAACTTATAGCAGGTAGGGGCAAGAAAACTGAGCAGTTGGTGAACAGTGACACCAACTGACTGTTCCAGGTCTGCCTCCGTCTGTCCCTGCTGCTCTACTCATGCTTCACTTTACCAGCACAGGTGGGGACATTGTTAACAGGTGTTTGAACTGAAGATAAAAAAGTTGATTGTGTGAGTCATGCTTTCAGGACATTGTTCCAAAAAAGCCTCCAGTTTTGGCACAACACACTAAAGACATTCACTGTGTCCCAACTACTATGCTGATACTATGAAGGACACATACACTGTTGACAATATTGCCAAGTGGTCTGATATTACATTTTTCCTATATTTAAATCTGACGCAGAGGTATTTTTGCATTCATTACTGTTGATATGACACACATAACTTTGCTCAACAACAGGTCTTATCTTAGCCAAAGAGCTCAACAGTTGATCTCCACAATTAGATTAGGATTTACTGTGCTGCTATGAACATCACATTTGTGCCAAGCTTTGACTTCTTGAAGGACGTAATCTGCATCCCAACAGTAGGCATTACATGGTTGTTCCACTGTCCTACTCAGGAAGAAGTAGGGCACAGACCCCATCTATGCTTTTAGTGCATTTAGTGAAAAAGTACCCTTTTCTACTGTCAGTACTGTCTCTTTAAAGATTTGTTATTGACATGAAGTTGAATGTGCAACTCTAAATATTACATACGGTGATGACTTCACACTTTCCAGACTGCACATTTATAAAAGCAGACAAGCAGATTACATAATACATTAAAGCTGCAGCCTGCACCCTATACAAATATTGGTGCAATGAAAAATCAAACGCCTTTAATTTTTCTGCAAACTACAGCACACTTAAATGCAGCAGAAGTAAATGCAATCATTTTTTTGGGAGGGTGTGTGTCCCCACGTCTCCAGGACACTTTAACACTGCAGACTTGTGCAGTTTTTAATGGCAGTTAAAATATTTTCCTAATCACAACTTGCCTGTATCATCTGGCTGTATAAAGGTCATAAATGTTACAAAAGAATGACCAACTCTAATCTGCAAAGCATGTCACATAAGCTTTAATACAAATAGTGGATTCCTGCATTCCTACATCATTTGTGGCAGCATGTACTGAAGGGGCATCATGGCACATTTTCTCCACTAGGGGGAATAGAGCTTTTCTTTGTATTCAGCCAACAGGTGGCTGAGAATTTACTACTAACTTGCTGAGCTCAGCTGTGTGACCACTGCTTCTCATGCCACCACTTTCTGTGCAAATGTAGCTTTTTCCCCTTAGTACACATTTTCAATACTAAAATAGCTGTCAATATTACCACAGCAGAAACAAGAGTGAAATTCTCTATAGTCCTACTGATGGTAATCCAACTTTACCAGATTAATAAACTTCATGAACAGCAATTCTGAACTTTCAATACAGTTTAATTTCCATCTAATGTCTGATGTTAAATAGTTTCAATCTATGTTAGATGCAGGTAATAGTTTTGGAATTTATCTTGGAAACAAACCAACAAAGACTAGACTGCCTCTTCTTCTTTTTTTTAGGATGACTGTTTAAAGTTAAACTGTCAATTCTAGTTTAACTGTCAATACTTTTTTCATAGTGAGGTTCTCAGTACTTTTTTATTCTAGTTAAATTTTTGACTTTTTATTCTTGTAATATAGTTTTATACTATGTTTGTTTTGCTTACCTACTATTTATCTTCTATCTAACACTGTAATTTTCCCATTTGTGTGACTAATAAGGGAAAATCTTATCTTATCTTAGATCTCTTATTGACATGAAAGCCATCAGTTGTCTGTGCAACTCCAAATATTACATACGGATGACTTCACTTTTTCCAGACTGCTCATTTATAATAGTAGACAAGGGGATTACATAATGCCCTAAAGATGCAGCCTGCACCCCAAAAATAGGTGCAATTAAAAAGTTAAAAGCTTTTAAATTTTCTGCAAATCACAGCATGCTTAAATGCAGCAGAAGCAAATGCAATCATGAAGTTTTTTTAATTGTGTGTGTGTGTGTGTGTGTGGGAAGGTGCAGACACACAACTTACCGTCCAGCCCCGCTAAGCATGTTGCTGACGGACCGTCCAGCCCCCTCTGTCCTCTCATTGGCTGCGGCTGCGCTCCCTTCTCCCTTCATGGCTTCTTTAATACTCGACGGAAGAAGTTTGGTCCAACACAAGAAAAACGTGGCCACAAGTTGTCAAAACTACCCGATCGAGACTCTTGTCCCTGAGTAGATTTTTATCCAAAGTAAAAAGAAAAAAAGATTGGAAGAGTTTGAAAGTTGTCATAAAGAGGGACGAGGAGGGTCGAGCAGAGAAAGCAACACCAGGACTGGTGGAAACATTACTTGCTGTCAGCATGGTATGTCCACAAACCCACTGTTTATCTGTGCTTTATTCACTTGATCTTTGTGAGACTAACTACTCTTATTGCTTCTATTCAACTGTCCATGTTTGTGCATGTTATGTAATTGACTAACAACTGTGCTCCTTTTGCTGCCTGAGCAGTCGTCAATAGGCTTTAAGTCTTGTGCTTTTATAATCTCCCCCCATGCAGCTGATTTTCTGTACATTTGTTCACAGGGGGTACAGATATACAGCTCAATGTGCTCAGGGGCAGATATGGTTCGAAACCTTCAGCAACTATCAGTGGATCAGCACATGAGGGATAAACATGTGCTACATACTGTACTGTGCAAATTTTAAATTTCATGGCTTTTTTACACTTAGTTAACTGCCATAATAAACATAATAAAATTGACACACACTGATCTGATTTTTGGACTCACAGTTGTTTCATTTAAAATCACATATGATGGAGTCCAGGCATCAGTAATGTGCAGCTGTCCACAAACCTTCACACTATAGCCAGTTAGTTGTATGTTGTAAATGTATAGTAAAACATACTGTACGTCTGTAATTTTCCATGTTATCCCATAGGTATTACGCTGCACTGTAGGGGGGGAAATAGTGTGTTCATGATTGACAGCTACTGGGATTACATAATACTGTGTGCGCCTGTGTTGGGAGAAGTATTCAATGTGTATTTGCTACTGTATACCTGTGGTTAGTGTTGACCCTGTGTATAATGAGAACAAGTTCCAGCACTTGTGATGAACATCTCAGTGCTTGTGAATTCAATCTGAGTATAACATATGTAGCTGCCATTCTGCATTCTTAGTACAGATGTATCATAACTGTGATCCATATGATATCAGAATACCTTGTTAGTTTTCTGCCTCCTTTGTATGTTATTCACATGATCAGTCTCCTATATTTTCTGGTTGCACATGTGTCGACACGCAGTCATTTGTGTCATGTTTTGCATTGGTCAGACATCATCACTAGATCTGGTGAGCTACTCGTTTTAAGAATTGGCACCACACGATAAAGGTTGACAAGTCATTACATTTAGGTTTTGGCTCTCGTTTCATTCCTGTTTTGCCATCTGATCTTCATCCTGAAGCAGCTGGCTTAAATGATAGACCTGACGGCCTGATGAGTGTTTATTTTACTCTTGAGCCAAGATGGAAGCATTGCAGAAATGTTACTTGGTTTTGAGTAGGCAGAGTGCCAAAGAGACTTTTACAGGAAAAAAATGACTCTGGTTACTTTTCAAACATGATGTTGACATGCAAAATTGCATATGTGAAAGTGGGCTTTATTCTGTCTGCTTGTGGGGGGATGGGCTGTCTGCAAACTGAGACACAGGTGTGTGTCACAGTGTTTTAGGCATGTTTCCATATAATGTATAAACACATAAAGCATTGCTCTACATGCTGATTATGCCTGACAAAATGGTTTAGATACAGAGGCACAAGCCTGAAGAAGGAAACCAAAATAGCATGTCCCACAGTCCCACATGTTCAGTCACATGTAGAACATGGATACCAGTTATATTGTAAATACCTTGACATTGATTAATAAAAAAAAAACTTTACAGCAAACAATCAGTTATAATCTCCTCTCCTATTGATGTGATCCAGTCGAACCACATTTGCACAATTATATTAGACTTCTAAAAAAAAATCAGTTGTCTATAAATATACAAACAAAACTAAGGTATTTTTGGAGTTTAGTTAGGCAGGTTAGACCACTGCTGCATGCTTTACTATTACTGTTCACTGGGCACAGAAGTGTGGTTCCCTGTTTACCAACTGTACCCAGAGATAGACCCTAACTGACCAATAGGTGACGATTTACAACTGTGTGCTTTGTGCCAGTGTGTGTGTGTGTGTGTGTGTGTGTGTGTGTGTGTTTGCTGGGTTGCTGGGGGGAAGAGGGCTATTGGGCAAGAAGATAAGATAAGATAAGATAAGGTTATTAATGCTGGAGGAAATTCTTGAGCCAGAGTACTCCATTAATTACAGCATAAAACAATACATTTAGTTATTTTGTAAAAGACTGTAGCAAGGCTCAGAACTGAAGAATAAGCATGCAGTATTTTTCCACTTCTTGTGAAGATTTCTTTAAAGCATATGAGTGTCCTCTTTGCAGCTTCTGAAAAAGTGGAAATAAACATGACATGACAACAGCTGCACACTTTAAGACAAGTTAGAACTGTATGCAAATTAGTTTATTATTAACTACAGGAAGGCTTGATACACACTGTTGAGTTGTTGAGGAGCTTGAGGATGCAAATATCCAAAATCTGATACCTGAAATTTTTTAACGGCATTTTGGGGTTTTTTTGAAAGGAAGGAGAGATGCCACCAAAGTTAATCACAGGTCTGATAGTTTTCTGAGAGCAGACTTGATCAGTTCACGATACAGTGAAATGGCTCAATCCAGGTTCAGGTAACCTTGGTGAATCATGTCTGCGAAGGTTCGAGGGCCTGTCATCTAGGTCACGGTATCCAAATACGAGTTGAATACAAGTTCATGCTATTCAAGTAAGAGTTGAATACAAGTCTTGTTGAATCACTATCCAAGGTCAGCTGAATCTGGAGGTAACTAGTGCTTTGACCACTTACTGACTCCAGTTAATAAGCTGAGTGTTGGATGGTGTTTGACACATGTGACACCGCCACTACAGCAAAACCCTGGCGATAAATGGCCCCTCAAAATGAACTGAATTCCAGTGGCCTTTCTCCTGTCTTGTTACCAACTATATCCACTACATGGTCCACCCATGCACCTCAGCACCACCCACAGTGCGAACCAATCTGAACCTAACACCTCCCAGTGGGTTCTCCCACCCACATGTCACTCAAGCCTATCCCTCCTTCACCAGAAGTTCTGCGCCGTGGCTTCTGCTCTTCCCACTTCACCTCCTTTCTATTTGCGTGCACATGCATATTTTTGTCACTCTCTCACACACCTCCATGCATGTGTGTATGTATAATTCTGAAACTCACCTGACTTATCTTGCCATGTGTCTCTTGATCAGCAGCATGCTTTTCTGGGTCACCCATGTCTTGTAATGTTCCATTCTTACCCGCTGGCACCAGCAGTGGCACACAGAGTTCCTCCAGCTATGTCATGTCCTTAAACCAGGTTGGCTCATGTTAAACCATTTCTGATCTTCTGACCCCTCATGTAAGTAAACTTATCTGTAGTCTGATAAATTGAGCTTCCTTTGCAAAGGAGTTTTCAGGAATTCAGGTGATTTAATCATCTCTTTTATTTTGTTAATTTTCACATAACAAACCACATTAGATGAGATAAGATATACCTTTAGTCGTCCCACAGATAACAATTAGAATAATCTATTCCTTGACCATATAGACGCACTAAAGCCTACATTCTACCAAACCATGATTACTGGTGGTATTACAAAAAATTACTATTATTTTGCAGATGCATTTTTAATGAACAATCACGCTTAGCTTTCACCTTGTGAACTATACATTGCATTTTCTGCCACTATTTCAGAATAAAAGTCACCCCGAGTTTCGCCAGTGGAATGATTTTAATGTGAAGCAGCAGCCTCGGGAAAAGTTGTTTTGCATCAGCAGTAACTTAACACAGCACTGACAACGGCTGTGGGAGATTGAGGCTAAAAATAAAATAAACTAGAATTACCCCTTCGTGGTTGTATGCCTCCAGTCAAGTTGCCGTTTGCTGTCATATTTGTTCAGACTCATATATCCAGTATAGACTTATAAAAAATTGATAAAAGGTATTAATAGACAACATGGAAGTTATTGCTATATACTGACATATATAGTTTCAGTGAATATTTTCCAGCGAGAAAAAAAAACTGTCATGACTTCTTTTAGAGGACAGAGGACTGATAGAGAACTTTGTCACATGGTGCAACGGCAGTAACCTGAAGCTCAATATTGGCAAAACCAATGAGCTTGTGTTGAACTACTGCTGCATGTCTGTTCAAGACAAACAAAGTTGTAGCTGTGACAGTTGACAAAGCTTTAGATATGGATGGCACTGCAAAGAAGCTATGAATTCTAAAGGCCGCACACACATCTTCAACCCACAGAGAGGATCTATGCAATCAGTGCAGGTCCAAGCACCCGGGGTTAGTGTCACCAGCTAATTATCTGACAACGTCTCCTCTTCTATTCCGGAGTAATGGTGTTGAACAATGGCCTGAAAAGTGCAGAACATTATGATGCGAAGTTGACCTTTGACCTTTACATTTCATTATTTTATCCTATTGGACATATTGTGTGAAATTTTCTCATTAGCGCATGAATTCTTAAGGTCAAAAACATGCTTCGTGAGCTCACATTGGCAATGACCTTTGACCTCCAAATTCTAATCAGCTCATGCTTGAGTCCAAGTGGACGTTTGTGCCAGGTGTAATGTAATTCCCTCAGGTGTTACTGTGATATCGTGTTCGCAAGAATGGGACATATTTGAGGTCATAGTGACCCCGACCTATCACGACCAGCAGCACCGTGGCATAAAATCAATTATGCTGGATTAGGTGCGTGCATGCTGTGAATCCTTTGTGCCCAGGCAATTTGAATGGTGGATCTGTCACTAACAATGAAAAGCACTGTATAGAGAGGTAATTACAAAATGTGTTAGACTGAATTTGAATCGATTTCATGAATATATTAAACATTATGACTTTAAAAGATTTGATTTAAATAGTTTGTTTGCACATTTCAATGTCTCACTTTTTCCCACATGGAGCTAATCCTCCTTGTTGATACATGAAATCGGAGTGCTACATGACTTACGGCACATACGTCTTACAACTGTGTTTTGACATAGCAGGTGAGGGGTGGAGGCGCTCCCTCTCTCACTGATGTTTAGTCAGTCTCCTCAGACATTGTACACCTTGCGTATTGTTATAGACTCTCGTGGCCCCTGATAAATGATAAGTCGGACTCTGTGGGTTTCTGCTGGATTGTGAAACAGTGATATTGATGGCCGTCAAACACATTCTGTGGTTGCAGAACATCTGATTATGTTCAACCTGAAAATGGAAAACGTTGTAATACGTTATTTTTCACGTGCAAAAATGTATTGGCATAACATCATGTTTAATTTCATCAGGACTATTCATGTCAACAAGAGACTTTATATCAGCTGATTATCAGTGAAGATTATCATTCATCTTTGGCTTCTTCTTCTTTTGTTTTCTTTTTGCTAAGGCGGAGAAACCTCCACTGGACGGCAACGAGGACCGAGCCTGGCTCAGGGAGGGCCAGTCTGAAGCTCAGCTCACAAACATGCACGGTCCAGACGGAGCTGAGACATCCGACGAAGACCGGCCCGCTTGGGACTCCAAGATCCAGTATGTGTTGGCCCAGGTGGGGTTCAGTGTGGGCCTCGGGAACGTGTGGAGGTTCCCATACCTGTGCCACCAAAATGGAGGAGGTGAGCGTCTGGAAAGAAAGAATTGTGCATTTCGGCTAGACTGGCATCACAATAGTATTTTAAAACCAACAGCTGACAACTTTTCCTTTTTTGATTCAGCATTTTTATGGTAGAAAACACAGCAATGAGGAAAAAATGTCCAAAAATAGATAAAGATGGAAAATAATAAAGGGATGTACAAAGTGAAATAAATTAGACGTGTGTGTATATGCATTCATGTTTTTAAATCTTCCTTCCTTCCTTCCTTTCTTCCTTCCTTCCTTCCTTCTGTCCTTCCTTCCAGGGGCCTTCATGCTGCTGTACGTTTTTCTTTTACTGATTGTTGGAGTCCCACTGTTTTTCATGGAGCTTGCAGCCGGCCAGAGCATTCGTCAGGGCAGCATCGGTGTCTGGAAGCACATCTCCCCGAAGCTGGCAGGGATCGGCTACTCCAGCTGCATGGTGAGGACCCGAAATTTTTTGTGTTTATTTACATTATTTTTTTCTAGGTTTGAGATCGAAATGTTTGTCTAAAAGTTTGGAATATTTGTTGGCTGGTGCAAATAAAAGTCAAAATGAGTAGGTAATTTGATGCAATGCATTGTTTATGCTGTTTTCAACAAGGTGGCTTAACTAAGAAAGTTGATGTTTGCACACACGTCAGCAAAAATGACTCATAGTGTCTCAGTGAGGTGAGTGTGGTTTGGTGGCTTATTTTTACATGTTTGGCTTTAGCGCAATCATCAGTATTTTTAATATCCAGAATGAGTAGATTCATGGGCATAAATGTCTTCCTCCACTCGTCTCATTAAAAAGCCATTACCTGTACTACCTCTTTTATCGCCCTTCTGTAAACACCTTCCTTGTTATTCCCAGCCACACTGTGTGTATACTGTGTGTAAGAAAGCGCGGTGGCATCCTGCCATGTTGTAATGTGAGAGAGAGGCAGTGTGCTGTAGCGCCGGCAGTCTGTTGCGTAACACTTTTCTCTACAGACGGGAACAAGGCAAACAGTGTGGACAAGAATTTTCTCTGCACATTACAGACGTATACTTGTGTGTTTAGACGCCCACTTTCTTTTTCCAGATAGCCTCGGTGCTCTCTTGCTATGTCAATGTCAGTGTCACAATTCATTTTGGCTTTTGGGTTACACACGTGTTTAGTTAGAATAAATCTCAGGTCTGTTGAGACTTGCTGTTCTGTGTACATTATTGACCTTGAAAGTACTTTTCACAGGGCATGCTCCATCCTGTATCTAAAGGACTTACTGTGTAAATATTGATAATTTATTAAGTAAATCATTCACGAAGCCTTTCTCCTACTCCAGGTTTGTTTTTATGTGGCCCTTTACTACAATGTTATCATCGCGTGGAGCCTGTTCTACATGGGTAATTCTTTTCAGTATCCTCTGCCATGGGAGCAGTGTCCAATTGATGTAACCACCAATGACACAGGTACTGAAACAGCTGAGAATGTAATCAAATTGACATATCGCACACATGCCAGTCGAAGGTCTGAAGTGTCGTCTGTCCCCGATCAACAGTGAAAGAATGTGCAGGTTCTTCCCCGACGTCGTATTTCTGGTTTCGGAAAGCCCTCAATATCACAAGTTCTATCGAAGAATCTGGAGAGTTCAACCCGATCATGACGGGCTGTTTATTGGCTGCTTGGGCAATCGTGTCCTTGGCTATGATCAAGGGCATCAAGTCTTCTGCAAAGGTGAGATATAATGTCCTCTCTTTATCACTCCAGCCCGTATATGAACAACAAATACTTCAGTACATATGTGTGCTTTTATCTTTGTATCGTTTTTAAAGGGATATGACAACATTTTGAGAAATAGGTTTATTTGCTTTCTGGTGGCGAGTTATACCATTTTTACAAAATTAAGCAGATATAGTGTGAAAGACGTATTAGATGAGGAGCTACATACCACTCTAATGTTTCCAGTATATAAATAATAAGCAACAACCAGTTTGCTCAGCTCAGCACAAACAGTGGAAACAAGGGTAAACTTCACACTGAGCCTGACTGGCTGTGGCTCCCTGTTTCTTGGACAGACATGATGGTGGTAATCAATCTTTTCGTCAAACTCTCTGCCATGCATAAGCATATTTTTCAACATTCCTTTAAAGGATTCTGGCACAAAAATCATCCTCCATTTCTTTTTTTCCCCCCAAATCTTAGGTGATGTACTTCTCCTCAGTCTTTCCCTATGTGGTGCTCTTTATTTTCCTCGTCAGAGGGTTGACGCTGGACGGCGCGATGGACGGGATCACCTATATGTTTTATCCTAAAGTATGTTTGATCATATTCACGTTAACTTTTTTCTAGATTTCTGTTTGTATATTTATTTAATGAATGCCACACAGAAAGTGTTTAAAGTGTATTAAAAACTTAAGATGATGTTTTCCAAGTTTGCAGCCCTCACAATAATTCTGACTTCATGAGACTTTATTTCCTGGGATTTTTCAGCTGGAAATCTGGGGCAATGTGCAGGTGTGGCGGCAGGCTGCTACACAAGTGTTCTTCGCCCTCGGACTGGGCTATGGCTCCGTTATTGCATATTCCTCCTACAATCCAGTCCACAACAACTGCCACAGGGACGCGCTGATGGTCTCCGGCATCAACTTCATGACGTCTGTGCTGGCCTCGCTGGTGGTTTTCGTCGTGCTGGGTTTCCGGGCCAAGAATATTGCACTACGATGTGTGGCTGAGTACGGATATATATATATATATATGTGTGTGTGTGTGTGTGTGTGTGTGTAAATATTGGCATTGGCACTGATAATATCGGTCCATTATTAGCCACATCATTTCTAATGGTTGCAAATAACTACTTTCACTCAAGCTCTGTAAGTTTGTGTAATTGCAACATACTGAAAAAGATTCCATACCCTTTAAGTAAAGAGAAATTATATGTTTTGACTTTGGAAAAATGCCATCTTGCTTTAAATATGTTTTTCATATTTAACTGTCAAATGTCAGAAAAAAATATTTAAGACACACACTTTCATGCAAAGATTCATGAAGTGTAACAGTGTGAGACAACCCCAGGGTGGACTGTTATTCCCTGGTATCTGATCTTTTTATTCTCACTTCTTCCAGAAATGTTGGTCTTCTAAACCTCATGGCATCCTACGAATCAAACCAGGGCCTGGTCAGCCGCGGTTGGCCTTGGATCAACACGACAGATCCGGGCTCCATATCCATAGCTGAATACCGAGAATGGTACAGTCACTACAGCTCCGTAGTGGGTCCTAACATCACCGACTGCAGTCTGGAGGAGGAGATGAATAAGGTATCCTGGAGATATATTTTTAATTGACTTTCAAAATAAAAGAAAGTATCTCAAGTACAATTATTTAACAGATGAAAAGAATCTCAAGAACAATGAAAGAAGCAAATCACAGTTAGCAAAGACAACAATTAAAACAAAAAGAAGGTTTAGCAAATTAAAAAATACTTTATAATATATACTAATATATTTCAAAAAACTGTTTCATTCATCAAGTACCATGAAAAGTTTTGATGCAGCTATCTGTTCAAGAGCACATTTTTAAGCGAGGAAAAGATCACCATAGGTTGCTTCATCAGGGGCTGGACGCTGGCTTGCTTAAAAAAAAAAAATCCAGGAGGTGAACATTTCAATAACAATAGTAAGTAGGTGGACTGCTGAGGTTCCCAGGACCCCTGAGGAACCTGTAAGGTACTGTAATATATCCAGCCGGCAAGAGGAAGAAAACATATGGGACACTATATCCAGTAGCTGTCTAGGAGAGATGGAGGCAAGCTGTGACAGAGGAGTGAAAGGAGACACTGAAGAAACAGAGGAAAGGGTACTAAGAGTCATCTTATCTAACAGAGTTTATTTTATCAAAAGAATGTCATACTACAAAAATAGATGTAGGAGAGGAGTATATTTTTGTACTGAAAAGTTTATTTTTCATAAATGTACAACAGACACATATCAGCCCTTGTTCTGTCAGATTTGTAGCTTTTGATCTACCATAAATGTGCAGAGCAGAATCCTATCAGCATGAAATACTGTAGCACACTGCTTATGAGGCCACAGTGCTTCTAGTATGATGCTGACAAATGCTATTGACTAAAAGTGCAAAGAGACTCCAAATACTTGTTTGCAATCTTCAGTCAACATTAATAAAACTCTTGGTTGGTAATTATTCTCTTCTCTTCTCCGTGCAGGGTGTTGAAGGGACAGGCCTGGCATTCATAGCCTTCACCGAAGTGATGGCTCTTTTCCCTGCCAGCCCCTTCTGGTCCACCCTGTTTTTCCTAATGCTGCTCAACCTGGGCCTCAGCACCATGTTTGGGACCATGCAGGGAATCCTCACACCTCTCATGGACAATTTTAGCCTCTTAGGGCGCCACCGGACCATACTCACCGGTAACACCAACACCTGTTCAAACCATGCTCTGTTTTACAGGCACTTTTTTTTTTAATTTAAATGGCTCTTTTCCCAGCATATAGAAAATATTCTCTCTAGGCAGAACATTGTGATGTCTGACCATGTACAGTCCTGCCTCTCTCTCTCTCTCTCTCTCTCTCTCTCTCTCAGGCTATAATTCAGACATCTATTGCCTCTGCTTGTGGTGACTGAAAATTATAAAAAGCTTAGAGGAAAGGACTATTCTTGATTATTCATAAAAGTATATAGAAATAAAAAGTACTTAAGCAAGTTAAAATTTTTCAGTTCACCAGAATCATTGAATGTGTTTGCAGTTAAAACCGAAACGATCAACGCTGTCATTCAGTATGTTCCATTAGAAATACATCTTGTGTGTTCAGATAACTGCCGTTGTCTAAGTCTGCCCTCTGGCTTGTTTTTCAGTGTCCAGCTGTGCTCTGGGATTCTTAATCGGACTGTTGTTCACTCAGCGCTCAGGCAACTATTTCGTGACAATGTTTGATGACTATTCTGCAACTCTGCCCTTAATCATCGTAGTAATCTTCGAAACCTTCAGCGTGGCGTGGGTTTATGGAACAGATCGGTAAGAAACCGAGACATATTTTCACTATGGAATTATCTGTCTCTTTATCTCTCCTGCGGCACTGTCTTTGTTTCTTATTTTGGAAAGATGCATCTCTCATAAATGTTTTTCCATCGCTGCAGCTTTCTGGATGATATTGAAGTCATGCTCAAATGGCGCCCCCCAGTGGTTTACAAGTATCTTTGGAAATATGTTTGTTTGCTGGCCATGGTTGGTCTTCTGGCTGCCAGTTTGCTGCGCATGGTCCTCAAAGGGCCCACGTACACCGCCTGGAATCAAAGCACAGTAAGATACCGGACTCCTCCTTTTGTCCTTTTTTGTCCTCTAAAGAAGAAATGAATCTCAAAATCTTCATCATAGTGTTATGGATGATAATATTTGTGACATATAGCCCATGATATCTCTTTGTATATTTTTTCTCCTGACTGCACTCAGCTATAACTGTTAATTTGTTTCAAGCTGTTGAAGCATATGTCGTATTCTTTGTAGTTTCAGTGTGTTGTGATTATTTTGTAAGTCTTAGATTTGATTTACAACTTTATCAATGGAATCATTTAATCTTAATTTAGCATATTTTTTTTATGATAAAGCTGGTGAAATTTTGATTTTTCATTTTATGCCTGCCAGTGTTTCTCTCTCTGACATGCTCTGTCTCTTCCTCTCTTCAGGCCTCTGAGATGACTCTTCCATACCCTGGCTGGGCCCTTGCTATGATCGTCATGCTTATAGTCTTTGCCAGCTTGCCCGTGCCTATTGTCTACATCCATTCCATGTTGAAAAACCGCAACGCCGGTAACATCAGCTCGGAGGAGGTAGGTGGCCAGCAGATACACCGCGAGTTGTACACCAAGTGCAGCTCCACCGAGCAGCTGGATTCCAACTCCCGCCACCAAGCCCCTTCTGAGGAAGACGAGATGCATCCCAGGACTCACTTCCTGCCGATGGGCAACGAACACTACCGGCTCCTACCCCAGCAGGAGGAGGAAGATGACGAACAAGATACGGGGGTGTGAGCACGTCTGAGGGAGGGTAGTTGTTGTTTTGAAGGGACAAAATTTAAAAACCTCAAAGAGCAAGACCCTGCAAGAGAAACTGCAAAGTGAAGGCAGGGCAATCAAAAACAGAATTATTCTTTATCTGAGTATTTAAGTTGCACCAATTTATCATATTCAGCTCTACATTGTTGACAACCTATTTTAAATATTTATATTACTATTACTATTGCATTCTTTCACTTTCTGAATCATTCATACAGTTCAGAAAATAAATACATGGAAAAGGAATAAGCTGTTTATATTTGTTCAAACAAAGAATTTATGGAATGTTCAAAGAAATTGACTGGTCACCTGCATGTCAAACTAGGTTTGCCTGTAGTTTCTGGTGGCCTTATTTCATGTGGAAGTCATAACCGAGTTGGCATGTGGCTGGTGAATTTAGGAAGGTTAGGAAATTTAGCAAGAAATTATTATGTTTTATGATGCGGATTTTTAGCCAAATGCCAAGTATGGATTTGCATGAAACATTCTACCTTGAAGGACTGTGATGTGTGTGTATGTGTGTGTGAATGCGTGTACTTGTAAATCTATCTTTTGTGAAGATCTTAGGAGTGAGAATATTTTTGGAAAGTGGGGACATTTTGGCCCAGAGTTAGGTTTAGGTTAGAGTTAAGGTAAGGGTTGGCAAATGCATTATGTCAATAAGGATCCTCACAGGTTTTAAAAGAACAAGTGTGTGTGTGTGTGTGTGTGTGTGTGTGTGTGTGTGTGTGTGTGTGTGTGTTTATTTCTGTTGTGAACCAGTTTGGATGTGAAATGACAGATTTTAATGTTAGTAAAATAGCTTTATTTTACTTTATATTTGTATCATTTTACCTCAGAAGACCACAGCAATGTTTTTACATGTGTTCCGTGAAGCAATATTGTACTGTACTAGATGAGGATTTAAATAAACCTCTAGATGGCAGCAACCTGACTGGATGTGCTTTTGTATGATTTAGACATCTGCACTCAAACCTGACACCCTCAAAAGATCACAGATGATATTGATGTGATCATTATATATTACTTTTTCTCCTCATCTCAGTTTTAAATCATGTATGGATTTTGTATGTTCAGTTCTTTAAAATGAAATGGATTATTAAATGACAAGTCTTTTATGACAAGTCCCTTCTTTGCATGTGTATCAGTTAGATTTTATGGGTTAGCTGGATTCTTTATGAACAGATCTCAGTTACAGTAACCATGACATGAAAACATCCTGACACATGAACAAAAGAGAAAACAAAAGAGGATGCAGTGCAAAGAAATTACAAACCATAATGTTCTTATAGAAATGTCTTAATCATGTCACTTCAGCCCAAACAGAAAAAAAACTTTTTGTGTGTGTATTACCTCTATGAGTAAGTTTGAACTATATTTTCAACTTTTTCTTTGAAACTTTGTGTAAATTAGAATTTTCTGAAGATTATAGTACTATTAAGACTCGTGTAACTATTCTATTATATCATACATAGAGAGAGAGAGAGGGAGAGAGAGACAGTGAAGAGAGTGAGGGGAAGAGAGAGAGTGAGGGGAAGAGAGAGAGTGAGGGAGAGGCAGAGAGAGAAGAGAGTGAGTGAGGGATAGAGAGAGAGAGAGACTGAGAGAGAAAGAGAGAGAGTGGGAGAGAGAGGGGGAAGAGAAAGAGACTAAGAGAGAGAGAGAGGAAGAGAGAGAGAGAGAGAGAGAGAGAGAGAGAGAGAGAGAGAGAGAGAGAGAGAGGCAGGACTGTGCGCGCTCAGGCGGGACAGGAGGGCGTGCGGGACATCAGCACACCGGCCGGGTCAAGAAGCTGCAAGGATGGAGATCCGACCAGACAGGTTTAAGGCTGTCGCGGGCAAAACTCTGGGGAAGATTCACAGGTACAAAACTATTTCAAATACCTCCATTCACCTCCGACTTTTCCCCCGCTTTTTAACGCATTTGCTGCGGGTAGTTGTGCTGTGCGGGAGCCGGCGGTTCCTCCTGCTGCGGGTTCCCGTCCTCCGTCCTCAGACCAGTAACTCTCAAGTGGAGGGAAAGTTTGTTCCTTGTTGGTTTTAAGTGGGAAAAGAGGAGACTGTGGGGGGTTTAACTACAAGCATCGTGTGGATGTTTGCGCCTAAGTGGACTGATGGAAGTGATGATGAGGAGGATGATGATGAAGAAAATGCCACTGTCATTTCAAGCACAGCTCATTTTTTATTTTATGCCATAAAAACTAACAAACACATGATGTCAGAAACTAGCAGAGAAGTCAATAATGATGTGATCTGGACAGAAGGTGCAGTCAAAGTGGATGTGGGACTGGAGGGAGCTTTTCTTCTTCTGGTTTGATGATTTATTGTTCTTACTCTCAGAATCATCAATGATGCTGTTGCACCTGACACCTTTGTGCAAACTCAAAGTGGATCGAGCATATTGGTGTTTCAGGCCAGAAGAAAGTGTGGTTACATAATGTTTCTGTTGTTTGCTGCATGAGAGCATTGATCACAAGGAACCTCTCTCTCTCTCTCTCTCTCTCTCTCTCTCTCTCTCTCTCTCCATCTATCTATCTATCTATCTATCAGTTCTTTTTCTATTATTTCAGGCCAACTAAAACTTATTTTCATATATAAAGTCAATGCTGTAATCAGTTTATTGGTCAACAAAGAGACAGAGAAACAATAATAGCAATTGTCAGTAATAATCATTATAAATATAAAGCTAAAGTATTAGTTGATAATGATGATTAGTTGATAATCAGTTAATCTTTTAACTTTTTTTTTTTTTTTAGCAAAAAGGCCAAATATTACACATTTCTTGCTTCTGGCTTCTCAGTTCTACTTCAGTTTCTTTTGTCTTATGTGTTAGAAAATATCAGTGGTTTGTGGACTGTTGGCTTGACAAAAAAAGAAATTTGAAGATATAATTTTTTTTGTAATTTTTTTTGACATTTTCTGAACTAATTGCAACCCTAAAGTAACGAAAGGAAATCTGCACATGTGTATCACCTCCACAGCCTTTATAAGATACACACAGTGACTCTTTGAGATGGTTCATGAAGATCAACGTATTTCAGTGCAGTTTCTTATTTAAAATGTATTAAAGTGCTTGATATGTGTAAATAAGTTGCATATCAATACAAAATAAAATACACAGATTGGTGTGCTGGCAATTTTTCAGTAAAAAAACTGCTGGAACCTCATGCAATAACCATTGCTTTAAGCTTTCGCTCTCTCAGGATTTGAGGTAGCAACCAAACGTATAAATCCCATCCTGAAATAGCCTGTTTTTCAGTCCAGCTGTCGAGCCACGCAAATCCCTAAACTCTCCCCTCCCACTCACTCCATCCCAGCCCATGTCACTTCCTCCAGCCGCTCCCTCCTCCTCCTCCATCCTCCATCCATCCATCCATTGAGCCATTGGGACACCAGTACAGGACAGGTTTCAGCCTATCGGGGTGTCCCAGATTAATGGACATGCAAATCTCAGGCTTTTTCTCTCTTACTGGTCATGAGCCATGCATGTGCACGGCCACAGCTGATGCTATGAGAGATGTGATGTATCAGATTGGATCCAGATTGGTTTTAGTGGGCGTTTCCTCGGCTTAGCCAGTGAACCCTGGTCTTATGTGGCCAGAGCGTTAGGTGCTTTAGTCGGAAAAGTGAATATTTGGTTCAAACATGTTTTAAAGGCATGCATCTGTTTGTGTGTGTTCGTATAAAAAGTGTGTATGTGAGAATATGTTGCATCTCCAAAGCAGGACATCCCTGCACTGTGTGAATAGATGAGTGTCTGTGTGCAATCTCACCACCTCTCAGACAAAATCCCTCCTGATGAAAGCAGCCAGGAGTTCATCTATTATTTAAACATTTTCTCCATCAGAATGCATCTCCTGTTTCTATATTAAACTCCACTAGGTAAGCATAATCTTCAGCACTGTAAGGTCAAGTGCACTCTACATCTCCACTCTCACGATTCTCTTTTTTAACATCTTCAAATGAACGCTTAAAATTATCTTTTTATCTCCTTGTGCCAAGGAGCTACTCCACAGTTTTTAGTATTGTATAGTATAGTACATATAATCCATAAAAATCCAATATAATCATACTGCAGTGTCCTCTTATCACCATGCTGACTGTTTGTGAAAGTTTCTAATAGCATCCCATTCTGCATCTCTTAAAAATGCCATATATAGGTTCATTAAAAGACATTTCAATGAGTCGTTTGCGTCAGACGGATTGAACGGTCACACAAGGAGAGCTGGTGTTTCCCAATGCGCACTATACAATATATAGCAGGTAATCCATTTTTAATCCATTTCACTTGCGGTGCAGTGCTACATTTTCAGTTACTTCACCCAGTCCTCTGAAAAGTGCTTTAGATAAAATATTGAAATGAGATTAATTTATGCTTCATTTTTTTGCCATTTAGGCAAATCATCAAATGCAAATCTTAAAAATGTAAAAATTATTGTGAGTTATTTATTATATATTACACCATGTTCTGGACATTAATACTTAAATACACCCAGAGACAGAGCAGCTTTGCTACTTCACTTTAGCTGTACACATGCACGATCAGAGGGGTTTCCTGATGAATAAGGGATTTGTATTGCATCTTGGAAAACCTGTGTAATCTAATATTGCAGTTACCTTAGCCACTTTTGCACAATACACTGTAGATGGTCTGATATGCAGAGGTAAATATTTTCATAATGAAAGGAAGAAACAAGTCTGATGTAAAGTCTTTGCAAATGGAGTGCTGTGAGAAAAAAAACTCACATCAGTGCAGGGATTGTGATGTTTGCAGTATAAACATTGCAATTATGACAATGGCAGTGATAATGTTAAAGCTTTTGGACTGATGGTCAACTATAAAGATGACTCCTCTCGAATCTAAGTGAATTCTGATGGGGTGCTTTTGGAGAATTTGAAAAGACTCTAAAATGCTTGAGCCACTTCTCCTTCATTTGTCTTCCTGTCTGTCTTTGCCTTTCACTACCTGTGTTGTTGCATGTGTGGAGGTGGTTACAGGTACACAGGCTTAGTGAGGGGTCTACACAGATGATGGATCTGCCAGAGCTCAGCAGTTTGTAAAGTCAGCTACAACCGCTCAGCATGTTATTGGCAGCCATGCTGTTTGTATCCATGATGTCAGTAATGATTCAGTATTTTATATTTACTCTACCTACATGCGTTGTCGAGTTTAACACCATGGCGCCCAACAAACAGGAAGAGAAGTATTTTTAATATGACCCAGCTGAGTTCGTCATTAGCTGTCTGCACATTGTTGTCAGCACTCACACACTGATTGAGTTATACTATGTGAGTATTTAGATAATAAGTCTATGAAGGTCACACGTGTGGGTGTTTGAACGTTGTGTCTGTGTGTGTCTGCAGGAGAGAGAGAGCGAGAGAGAGAAAAAAAAAGTGGTGTGACAGGATGGGGAGGAGGGTGTCTCCCTGGGTGACACAGTCCCACCGAGACCCAATCTGTTCACTTCAGGGAGAGCGACAGGCTCGTGGAGGAAGGGGGAGACACCACTAACGAAATTGCAAAATAAGTGCGGAAATTGCAATTTGAAAATGACAAAATTCCTCAAGCTTCCAGCCATATTTCCAAACATCTGACCTACAAATAGAGGGCAAATCATTTGTTAGAGGACTGGAGGACATGAGGAAAGAAAAGCATGTTTTACATGCAGCACAATGGAGGATGAGTTCAGCACACAAATGTGGACAAATAATGACCAGGGCATCTGGCCTTATATAATATTTTTTACTGTCAACCTCCCTGGCTGCCTCTCTCTCTCTCTCTCTTCCCTCTCTATCATCCTCTTAGGAGAGGATTACGCAGAACGCTCTGTGAATTTAATATACACGGTAACAAAGGTCCCAGGTCAGCCACCAGCGTGTGAGACTCGCAGTGTTATTTAGTCATATCTGATATAGTCTTGCAAAAATCACAAATTAGACAAAATTTTAAATACTTTTTCACTATTTAGCAAAAAGTTTGGAAAAAATGTATTTGCTTGTCGTGGCCTCAAAGCAACTCATTCACCTGCTTATGAAAAAAGCAATAATGGTCTATCATAGTGGTTGTAAATAGTAATATTATTAAAGTTAGAGTTTTACATTGTGTATTATTATTTATTCCATAGTTTATGTGAAAAGTAGTGTGTCTGGGCTTATTAATGTTGCAAGAGCTGCATTAGTTGATTATTCATTTGTTCAACTAGTCGATTGACAGACAATTAATCTGCAACTATTTTGATAATCAACCAATAGTTTTAGACATTTTCTTAAAGAAAAAAATGTCAAAAAAAATCAAATGTGAGGATATATTTGTCATATATAAGAGAAAAGTTAGAAATTCATCAATTTGGGTATTCCACTAATTTTCAGATTTTTTTTATAAACCAAATGATTAATTGTTTAATCAAGGAAAAGCGTCATCTTATTGTAATCAATTAATACTTTAATTCAAATTAACACAATTTTACGTCGATCTACTTAAGATCAGAGTTATGTTATTCAATCCAGTATGTAAAAGTCTTCATTTTCTGGACTAAGCTTGAAGAGTGGCTTTGGTTGAATTTGTACATTTTCGTGTCAGCTCTTTATTCACGTTTCATGTTTGTAGGTTGAACTTCCTGCGCTTTGCTCAAACGCGCAGATATATAATATAGCTTCGGTGTGAGGTGTGAGCTGGGTCTCCACTGAGCCTGTTACTGTTGTAATTATGATATGTCAGAGAGCCCGAGGTCACGGCTCTCCTGCCTGCTCATGCTCTCTCGCTCATTAATTGCTGCCAGCTGAGACCAATCAGGTCCTCGCTTACGCTTATGAAGAGGAGCTCCATGGGCCTCGCACGAAGGCAAACGTCCAGGGACCAGGCTTCATTGTCTCATTCCTCTACATACTCAAAGAAGAAGCAATTTTTTACCAACTAGTACAAAAGCACCAGTAAACTCCTTTTATTACACATTAAAACACCATATTGGAAAAGGGAGCTATTTTAGGTGTCAGCTATATTGAGACACTCACACGTGCATTTGGGCGAGTTTGCCCTTTAGTGGGAAGCATCTGTAATTAACGGTGGTTTTTTGCTGTGGGCTGGCCTTGTTAGCTGGTAGCGTATGTGCAGGTGTCAGGCTGCAATCTGTCGTGTGGTCTAATGAGGATCCTCCTGCAGCCTCCACTGACTCTGAAGTAAAGTATGAGCTCCACTCAGGGGGCAAGTCAGCACATTTGTTTGGCACAGAGAGGACAGCAGCGTGAGGCCGCACTGATTTGACAGAAAAAAAAAACATGCACGCCTTCCTTTGTGTCACATCAGCTTTTTGATTAACTTTTTGCGTCGATTACAGGATCAATTTCATCTCTCTGTTTCTGGTGTTTAATGCACATCCAGAGGCCAGTGCACCTTCTATCAAATACATATGTGCTGTAGCTCAAACAATAATTTGTACGAGCAAAGGTAATCTGATCTTCAAAGGACTAAAAAATACTGAATTAAAGGCCAGGACGAATTTAACAGAGTGTCGTGATAGAGGGGAGAAGTATGACGAACGACGCCCAGCGCTGGTCTGTCCTTCCATATTCATTTCCGGAAGTAAATCATTTTTGTAATCCTAATCTGAATGTTGTGACAGATTAAGAGAGAGAGCGACAGAGAGAGAGAGAGAGGATGCAGCCGCTCTAATCTCTTTCAAATTCCCAAACGTTGCTTAACAAACTATTACTTTTCTGTCGTCAGTTGTGTTTTTCTTGAGGTAGAATATATCATGATGCACCCAGGTTGAATTCATGTATCCCTCTGCTGGCGTATCTTTTATCTTTTCTGCTATGTCTAATTGCATTGGATGTATGAAGAGATTATGCTGCTGCGTGGAAATGGGGGGAGGGAGTGAAATCCACATGCATAACGAAGAAACATACCGAGCGGATGGATGAGTGTATAGATGTGTGTATATGCAGAGGAGCAGACAGACGGGCTAACAGATAGATAGATAGTGACAGATTATGGTGTAAAAGCTAGAGTGAATTATTTATCTCGCCCAAAAACACATCAATAATTAAGCAGTGTCAGAGTCTGACTTGTCTTGTGTTGGCGTGCGTGAATAAGTTATCTTGGAGGTTTGCTGAGAGCCCGAGAGGGATGAATTGTCTTTGCTCGAAAAACAGAGCGGCGATCAATGCGGCAAACGCTTGTTTTTTGGGAAGTTATTGAAGGTGAAATTAAAAAAATGCAATCATCATGGAACAAATCCTCGTTGTGACTGTGCCTGTTTTCTGTGCATGATTCTCCAGCTCACTGGCTAACTGGATCAGCCCGGTGGAAAGTGGACTGCTGACACACGACTGCGCTTCGCTGTGAACTCGCATGTACCCGACACACACACGCTCAGGTTCAAACATGCAGACTGGTGACAAATTAAAAGATAAATCAAGAAGTGTCTTAGTTAGCTTCAGTGCATCTCAGGATTGATTTTACATGTCTCTGGAGATTGACCATTCGTCAAAAAGATCCCCCATTTGCGGTTTTGATGATGGTGGTGTCGCTCCAAAATCTCCCATAGGTGTTCAGTTGGGTTGAGATCTGATGACTGTGAAGCCATAGCATATGATTCACCTCATTCTCAGACTCATTAAACTGTTCACCTGTCATGCCCAATGCCTGGGGGCACTGCCATCCTGGAAGAGACCACCCCCATCAGAATCGAAATGTTTCACCATGGGATAAAAGTGATCACTCAGAACTACATTGTATTGCTCTGAAGGGGACAAGTGGACCCACACCATGCCAGCAAAATGCCCTCCCCCACATCATAACAGAGCCACCAGATCCCCTCACTGCAGGGGTGAGGCATTCAGGCCTGCGCCCTCCTCTTGGCGTATACACTCACCCCAAGAATATGATGAAAGATGACTCATCTGACTGGATCGCTTTTTTCCACATCTCTGTCAAACAGTACCTGGTTTTTGCACCACTGAACTCTCAAACCTGCATTAATGTTTGTAATGAGCAGCCTGACTATAACATCCCTGTCAGTGTAATTGTCAACAGACAATTTGTGTGCCCTTGCTAACACAGTCTGTTTTTCCTATCATACTAATGTACGAGTATTATGGTCATCAAATGTGACCACAATATTTCCGACCTTATTTACTGATGGCTTTCCCTTACATCCAAATGCAGATGTTACTTTAGTCAGTTGAACATCTTTGTGACTGAAGCTCCTGCGATCAGTTCCCCCTCTTTCACAGACATCTTGTTCTTTCACCATCCTACAAAAGCAGAACCAACTCTGCCTGCTCAGCATTTTCATACATGCCACAGAGCATGATGGGATGTTTAATTGTACCATGCAGTGCACCTGCGTGGAAACATCTGCATTTGTTATGTTCCTCTACACGTTTTTTTTTTATTTCAGGTCTTTCCTTTGCGTGTAAATCTGAGACAAAAATGAATCTGCAGAAAGGACGTCCTCAAGTCTGCCATATGCATGTGTGTTTCTTAGTCGTGGCGTGTTGTTGACAGTATGGAGGTTATAATGCACAGATGGCCACTCTCCTGACTTCTCTGCTGGACTCCTGTGGAAAAAACTGACACTCGCCGTTTGACCAAAAAAAGGTCTTGCACAAATGATAGAAAACAGCCTGAAATAACAGGAAATTTTGGTCTTTTCTCAAATAAACTGATAAATAACTACAGTAATTAAAAGATGTTTGTTGGTTGACAAAAGACATTTAAGAAAAAAGTTGAAGTGTGTACGACAGGACAGATGTATTTTTGGAAATAACACTTCAAATATTGATCACACTCTCTTAATAAATAAATAAATTTTGCATTTCAGAGAATTGTGAAGGTTTTTTCTTTTCTACAAAGCTTCCTTTTTGGTCAGTTGACATAATGCACATATGTATCTTTTTAAGCAGGCCATCGTAAAGACAAAAAAAATTGTGCCCTTTTCTCTTTTTTTCATCTGTCTCTGCACTCATTTGGTCTGAACAACCTCAAAGTATAATCAACAAACCCGTCCACTCGGTAATGTGATGTGGGTAGAGAGCTCCTGTTTGTGTCTGAGAGAGCGGACATCTTGAACAGCACCAGCGTGGCAGCAGGTCCCAGGCATCCTGAAGGAGCTGGACACTGGGGGAATGTGCTGTGTCGTTGCTAACTCCGCTCCTCGACTAGTGACAGCTGCTTCCACGCGCTGGGACACGCTGAGTCAGACACGACCCCAACACGGCACATGCTGTCTGCGTGGAGGTGTGTGTGTGTGAGAGAGGGAGAGTCTGAATAGTAGGCTAATTCTGCAAAAGGGTCATTCCAGAATTGGAGGACATTTTACGTCCCACCCATCAAAATTTAAATAATCCACATACAAAATAATAAAACATGCAGTTTCTGAGTAAATTTACTTGTCCTGAGAGCAAATCTAACAAAACTAAAAGAAAAGAATTTTAAAATACCAAATAAGTTTGGAGTTGAATCTCAAATAAAACAGTTGAAATGAAATTGAAATTTCATTTTTTTTTGGTATTATTTGTTTCATTGCTGTCTCTTGTAGCTGTGGGAACATTTGTTTTAATAAACATAATATTTCAAGCAATAATTATTATTCATGGAACATGTGTCCCCCAACATGCACGCAACCCTGTTACCAACCTTTTTAGCATGGTAGAAGAAGAAGAAAGCAGTGAATCACATGATATGCTGGACTTGACATCATCAAACAGTTTTCCAAAAGAGTGGGTAGAGTCTCTTCTATTTTTCATATTTTTATAACATAGTTAGCCTTGATTGAATGTCTCACTCTACCTCATGCAACCCTGTTATGCCTATAATCAGAATAAGACAATTTTTTAAAAATGTTTTCTTTATTTATTTTCATAGGTAAGTTTGTCCTCTTCCTCAACAGTAACAGCTAGCTAAGCAGCTAGCTGTTACTGCTGAGAGAAAGCTAACATTAGGATGGATTTGCAACCCTGTTACTGTGATATGAGTAACGATGCACCAAGTATTGTAAACACCAAATAAATCATGTAATAAAAATTGTACCATTTATCTGTAAGCTGAGCTAATCAAGCTTTTGATAGTTTATTACCTATTATTTATGAATATGTAGCAGAAAATCAGAAAAGTGAAGGTTTATTCTTCAAGAATTTGGAAGCCAAAATGTCCTCCAATTCTGGAATGACCCAAAATCTCTGCAGGAAAAAAACATGCATGAAGAAAATATTTTCAATTAATCTTTAAAAGCAGATTTCACAAACCAGAAGCTGTTCCCCATACGCCCAGGAAATCCCCCTCTGAGCCAGGTTTCCATGTTATGCAAGCTTTTGTCCCCAGTGGAAGGGTCACCTCACTGTCACCTCTCCTTCTGTCCCTCTTTTTATGGTGAATGTCTCTCTGTGTTTTTTTTTTTTGAGAAATTACATTATAATACTTAATGAGCAGGTATTTCGATACATGTGTGAGCAACTTATGAATGACATCATGCCAATCAGGCTGTGTGAGGAATCAGTGTTATAAAGATGCTTCATAACATCACACCTGTTACACCATGTTCGCTGACGGTGTCTCTCAGTTCTCCTCTCCTGGACGCTCTCCGTCTCTGTGTCTCCTCTCAGGCTGATCGAGAAGCGGCAGCCCAATGGAGAGACCATCGAGTTATCAGCCGAGGGCCGTCCCGAGCTGGTGGAGGAGAAGGAGCTGCCGGTGGTGGACTGTACCTGCTTTGGTTTGCCCAGGCGGTACATCATCGCCATCCTGTCCGGCCTGGGATTCTGCATCTCTTTTGGCATCCGGTGCAACCTGGGCGTGGCCATCGTCAGCATGGTCAACGACCACACGGTCTACAAAGGCAACAAGGAAGTACTTGTGGTAAGTGGCAGAAACAGAAATCAAAACTTTTGGACTTTACTGTATTAGTCTGTGTTTGACAAATGACGTCTGCATGTCTCATTAAAGTCTCATTAATGCCAGTAAAGATGTTTCTCTAAAGCAATGAAAACCATGATAAAGCCGTGGTCAGGCCACATGTATACAAATGTATGTATATAGTGATACAACGTAAACACATAGATTATACTGTAGACTTGTACATTATTCCCAAGCATCACTTTGCTTACACATGTAATGAAGTATTATAATACTTGACCTTATAAGCCATTATAATATGCTCTATAATGTGCTATGCTCATTGTTATAAAGCCTTTTGATGATTTATAATGACAGTTATACACGTTCATAAGCATATCATAAATATATGTATAATGCATTATCTATGTGGGAATTGTCAGTGAGTTGCCAACAGTTATAATGTATTATAATACCTGACCTTATAAGTGATGATAAAATGTTTTATAGTGTGTTATGATTATTGCTATAAAGCATTATGATCATTTATGAGTGTTTATAACTATAGTTATACAGTGCTATAATGTCATTATAACGCATTATAAATACATTTATAATGCGTTATAGAGCTAGGCGTCAAATAAAGTGTTACCAAAATAATTCAAATAAAATGATATGAGATATATATATATATATATATATATATTTTTATGAGGACAGACATGTTAGTTTAGGTTAGACTACCTTTAAAAATATTACTTTGCCTGTGAACAATAGAGGTTGTGATGACAGTTATCTTCTCTGTTTTGAAGTGGCTAAATTGCAATTAAAT
Organism: Centropyge bicolor; assembly: GCA_037975185.1. NCBI lineage: Eukaryota > Metazoa > Chordata > Actinopteri > Pomacanthidae > Centropyge > Centropyge bicolor. Next base: position 2,940,052 of record JBBMOC010000022.1, on the reverse strand, counting down.
TGTAACTATTATTAAAGTCACATTTCTTCTGTTGTCCAGGCTGCACAGTTCACCTGGGACCCCGAGACAGTGGGCATGATCCACGGCTCCTTCTTCTGGGGTTACATCGTCACACAGATCCCGGGTGGCTTTATATGTCAAAAATTTGCAGCCAACAGGTGATTGCCTTTACATTTAAAATATCTTCTCCTATATGGGCACTGCTGTAATCTGGCATGCTATGAACTGATTGGCTGTAAAAAAAAAGTGCTCTGGTGATTCCTCTCTCATCTTTCGTCTGTGGAGCGTTTCTTCTTCTCGATATTCTTGTGCTGCCATTGTTCTGGTTGAATAGTCGATCTGAGGCTGCTTGTTTGTCCTTTGTGTGTTTAAGAGTGTTCGGCTTCGCCATAGTGGCCACGTCCACCCTCAACATGCTGATTCCATCTGCTGCTCGCTGCCATTACAGCTGTGTCATCCTGGTCAGGATATGCCAGGGCCTTGTTGAGGTATGTGTCTGCGTGCACATGTGTCAGCGACTTTTACTCTCCGTGTGTGAGCGTTTCCCCTGACTTGTATTGTGTCCATCAGGGTGTATCATACCCAGCCTGCCACGGGATCTGGGCCAAGTGGGCGCCTCCTCTTGAGAGAAGTCGATTAGCCACAACAGCCTTTTGCGGTAAAGTTTCACACCTGACTGATATATTCATAACTAGACATGTAGATTTCCATGGCCACTTGATAACAATATATATTAAGGAGTTTGAGAGCAGAAATTATTATATGATTATAAGGAAGAATTACTCATTTGATTGCTTTTCTATATGTTTGATGCCTCCACAGGATCCTATGCTGGGGCGGTAGTGGCCATGCCTTTAGCTGGGATACTGGTGCAATACACTGGGTGGCCTTCAGTATTCTATGTCTATGGTGAGTATATTCAAATATGCGTTTGCTTACATTAACAACAACCTGAAAGGAAGTCTTGAGTAGTTACTTCTCATTTTCTTCAACTCTGGACCTCTTGCTGTTTCCCTGCCGTGCTCATGTCTGTGTCTCTCTCTTTGTCTTTCTTCCTCTCCCAGGCAGCTTTGGGATATTCTGGTATTTGTTTTGGGTTCTGGTGTCGTACGAGAGTCCCGCAGTCCATCCCACCATCACGCCGGAGGAGAGGAAGTACATCGAAGATGCAATCGGAGAGTCTGCGGCATTTCTTAATCCTCTCCATGTAAGGCCCTATATGTGATATTCATGTGCAGCCTGTCAACCTAACACAAACACTAACACAGAGAGTGTGGATGTACTGGATCCCAATGATATCTTATTCCTTTTTGGTGGCAGAAATTCAAAACCCCCTGGAGACACTTCTTCACCTCCATGCCAGTCTACGCCATCATTGTGGCCAACTTCTGCAGGAGCTGGACCTTCTACCTGCTGCTCATCAGCCAGCCGGCCTACTTTGAAGAGGTCTTTGGCTTTGAGATCAGCAAGGTGAGATTATATCATCTGTGTAGCTGTACTCATTTAACCTAACTCTAACTCTTTATAGAGGCTATTGTCACGAGTTCGGTTTTTGCTGGACCCAAGAGCAACACACAGACCAGGGGGAACTTAGTGAAAGGATTTAATTTAAACACAAAAAACTCCAGGACTTACAGGAAAAAGACAAAAAGGCGACAAACTGAAAGAAGTCCAGGTGGTGAGGAGCTCTTCAGTGGCTGGAGGCTGGTAGGTGAGTGCTGAGGCTGGATGGAGGAGACATGAAGGTGAAGGTAGGACCGAGCACTGGTGACAAAAAGGGACACTGGAAACACTAGAGAATGACATAACACCGAGCACAAGAAATAACTAGGAACATATGACTAGCGCGAGAGAAGGAAGTGAGGAGACGATCCAGCAGCTTCCAGGTGAAACCACAGAGCTTTTAAAGCTGCTGGTTGTCAAGGAGAATGAGGGACAGCTGAGAGAAGGGAGAGGGGACCCAGCACCTGCAGGCCACACCTCCAGTCACTGAAGCCATGCCTGTACCAAAAGACAAAACCAAAAACACTGGAGTAAAAGACTGAAAAATGCACTGAAAATAAACCAACAAAACACAAGAGGATCAAAACCATGACAGCTATTGGTTGACTATTTTAGAAATGTATTCTCACAATAGGAATATGGCCACAGCTACAGTCACCTACTGTAGCCAACTGTACTTTGCCTGGAGGATCTAGGTTTCTAGGCTTGTATTTAGTATTTGAGTTGTATTTACCAAATCTTTGTCTGTCATTTGATTTTCTAACCAATGGTTCATCCAGTCACTTTCATATTTGGCGGCTGTATTGCTGAGGACCCCCCTCTAAGGTGTGGGTTTGTGTGAGTCCCATACCCTGATTTTTTTAATGATAATTAATCTATCTAGAGTTCCAGACTCATACATAACAGACTTTTTCTTTTTCTTGAGTGCATAATTTTCTTTTCTGTGTTTCATTCAAAAAGAAGGCTGCTGATAAGAGTCAGAGGGGTGGCATGACAAAGCCAGAAGTATCTATGGGGGTATTTTGCTTTTATTTGATAGCAATGTAGAGGTGACAGGAAATGTGGCGAAAAGGGGGAGACAAAAATTTTTTTTTTTACATATTTCCCTGCTAAATTGGATATGGTCAGTGTCCTAGGCCCCCCCAGATTCCCTCATATTCTTCTCTTTTATGACATAATTCAATTCAGTTCAATGAAGCACTAATCAGCATTCACATTTACTATTATCCAGATCAATGTGCTATCGTCAATACATATGACAAAATCTAGCTTGGATGTCAGCACAAATCCTTTTCAACCTTCAGCCTCCCGTTGTTTCTAACACTGCAGTAATGAAAACACTATTCTCGTGTCTCTTTCCCACAGGAACACACACATTGTCTCACTCTCACACACACTCTCTCCCCTTTCCTCTTTCAGGTGGGCATGGTGTCAGCTTTGCCCCATCTGGTGATGACAATCATCGTGCCTATCGGAGGCCAGTTGGCAGACTACCTGAGAACCCACAACCTGATGTCCACCACCAACGTGAGAAAGCTCATGAACTGTGGAGGTGAGAGTGTCAAACAGAAAAAGGGTGACATTTGGAGGAGGGTGAGGAGGAATGAAGACTATATGGGGGAAAGAGAATGAACAGAAACTGAATAACACAGTAAAGAGTTTGCATAAGAACATGTCAAATTTATGATCAACATTTTGTGTTTGTGACTGACGGTCTGTGTGTGCATGTTTTAGCAGGAGAGAGACCATGAATATTTTGAGATGACGTAGAAATAAAGTACTTTCAGTGTAAAAGATTAACTATTGACTGAACTCAAAAAAATGTATTTAGTTTGGGTTTTAGAGAAAATCTTAAAGTCGAGTCCAATCATCGCAAAAGGAGAGAGAGAAATCTCCAAGTTTTAAAGTTAACTTGACATCTGTCTGGGCAAAGTGTGGCAAACTATCCAACCTCTGTGGCTGATAATGAAATAACCTTTAACAGACATCCAGACACATCAGTTAAGACAAACTGTCCTCATCTTGTCATCAGGTAGAAGTTAAAGAGATATCAGAGAAATTAAGAACAATCAAACTTTGACAAAGTAAAAAACAATCTTTAGTAGTTTATGTGTGTTTACACGAATGCATGAGTGCATTTTATAGATGTGTTTGTCAGTGATTGTCATAATGCTCCTGAAATTTAAGCAACACTTTGTTTGGCACCTTTTACTCAGCAACTCTCTTTCAAAGTGTTAAACATGCAGCAGCTGCCAGGACTGAAATCAAATTAATAATTTAGCACAACTTAAATCTTATATTAAAGTGTTTCCTCTGCATAAACACGTACCATTTGTAACAATTACAACATAATTATAGTGCACTGATGTGTTTACATGGACGTGTTTCAGGTTTTGGAATGGAAGCCACTCTCCTGCTGGTGGTGGGATACTCTCACTCAAAAGGAGTTGCTATTTCCTTCCTGGTCCTCGCTGTGGGTTTCAGTGGATTTGCTATCTCAGGTAAGAGATGTTATCAACAAGCATGCTGAAAACCTGATTTTATCAGATCCACTGTCTCCTAATTCCCTGTTACTCTGTTACTGTTGCTACTGTTTACATTTGCTGCTTTACTGACATAACTATGCTGCATTATCTACCTCATATTCTCATTTGCTGCTGTCTTGTTATTTGATGTTGTCACTTTATCTTCACTGAGCCACTTTAGGTTCCATTTGTACTTTTTTATATAGTTTTTCTTATAGTTTTTTTTTGTTTTGTATACTTTATACTTCTACCTGATTGTATGCTTGTGCTGCTGTAACACCCGAATTTCCCCTATGGGGGATCAATAAAGAATTATCTTATCTTATCTTATCTTACTCTGTTGTTGCATGAAAGGTCAGTACATGGAATCTTTTTCTCTGTATCACTAACCATGAAGTCATGCTTCAGTAACATTATTTAAAAGTTTTTAAACTTTATAAACTAGTAGAAATGACGTTATGTACTGTTTCTTTTCTTTCAGGGTTTAACGTCAATCACTTGGATATCGCCCCCCGATATGCCAGCATACTGATGGGCATCTCAAACGGGGTGGGAACATTATCTGGAATGGTGTGTCCTCTCATAGTGGGAGCCATGACCAAACACAAGGTAACAAAACTCACTTGTCCTGACTTTATAATTCTGTGTTTAAAACTCCATATTTAACATAAAGGAGAACTTATTCTTGAGCTCACCTGTGTTCCACACCTGTCAACATCATTACAGACACGTGAGGAGTGGCAGTATGTCTTCCTCATAGCATCTCTTGTTCATTATGGAGGAGTGGTTTTCTATGGTAAGTACTTGACTTTGAATATAGTGTTTCATGAGGCAGGTGATGAAGACCTTAATCTAAACACTGGTCATATTTTCTCACTATAGGGCTCTTTGCATCAGGAGAAAAGCAGGCGTGGGCCGACATAGAGGACACCAGCGAGGAGAAGTGCGGCATCATCGATGAGGATGAACTGGCCAATGAGACAGAGGAGCTCTACCGCGGAGGCGGGCAGTACGGGGCCATGAGCCAGCAAGTTGTTGGTTCCAACGGGGGAGGGGCCGGAGGAGGAGGAGGAGGAGGAGCCGGAGCTGGATGGGTGTCGGACTGGGATAAGTCTGAGGAGTATGTGCAACCGCCTGGATACAACTCTTACATGTACGGGGGAGAAGAGGAGAGAGAGCTCACATAGAAGACTGATGCAATACGAGTTTGAAAAAAAACAAGATAAAGTAAAGAGGAAGATTGTTTTTGGGGAAAGGGATTGTAAGAGAGTCACTGCTATACTGAATGGACCTGCTGTGTGCTTTTGTACAATATCTACAATTGCACATATCAAAAGTATGGATCAGATTCATTCCATTGTGTGTGTGTGTGTGTGTGTATATGTATGAGTGAGTGTATGAGTGTGTGTGTGTGCGTAGGCATGTGCATGCAGGTGTTAGAGTGGTTAATGTACACAAACACATACAGTATTCATTTGCAAAAACCGAACTCGTATCCCAGACTTCCTTCCTGGTCCTGAGCTCATTGTGATTGGTCAGGAGTTCATCACTGAGGAGATTCTGCGTGTGTGTGTTTGTTTGTGTGTGGTTGGCTTTCTGCCTGTACAGCAACTCTCTCAAGCCATTGGCATTGTGTTGTATTTAAATTTTTATGTGTAAGCCACACATTGACTTTTTTTTGCTGGCAAAGCACCTTTGGGGCCTCAGATTAAAAAGCGTAAAACTTTTGAGCTAACAACATTGTCCAAATTGCTAAATGCAAAATGTGACACCACTACTGTACAATGCTCACACACATTTGTTTATATTACGCTCAAGGCTCTATATAATAGAAATCATATTGGTCACATGAAAAAAAATCAATACACAAACTAAACACATTTTCCTTTGCCACTGAAACATTATGTTTCCAAAGCATGCATAATTAAAATATGCTTGCATGTGGTAGTCAACACAGGTTCATGTCTGTGGTAAGAATCTGTCATGTTTTAAACGACTTTCAAACAATTCTATCAAAGAGGAGAAAGGTGCTTAGGTGTTGTATCACTCTGTGTTTGTGTGTGTGTAAAGCTGTGAAAGCTTTTCTTACAACAGGCTCCCCTCTACGTGTGTGTGCATTTGAATGTGCGAAGGTGTGTGTGTGTTTGAGCTCGTGCACAAAGCTGCATGTGGTGTCTAGCTGAATCTCACCTGGGTCTGACCTAACTAGGTCACGTCCAGCCAGGCTCATGGGTCACATGAGTAATCATCTGGCATTTGTGACTTTCCATTCGGTGTGTACGCTCCCATTAGAGAGGTGGCCCAGAATGACAAGTAGAGTGTAATAGTTGCTTAACTGTTCCGCTGCTTAACCAGCGAGGAACAACTGTTATAATATTCCCAGGCATCACAGCACGTGCTGCCTCAGTTTCTGCCTTTTTTTTCTGTGTCTCTGTGGCTGCCTCTCCCTCTGTCCTCCTCCCTGCATTTAACAGGATGTTCTCTGTCGTCCCCTCCCTGTCGGTGTCCTTTCCATGTCTTTGCTACCTACATGTCATGTTTGTGTCTGTGGGTCGGAGCTTTTCAGATTGTCTATCTGCGTGTGTGTGTGTGTGACAGTGAGTGTGTTGTTGTGTTGGGTGCAGGTGCTGAAACATTGTGCGGTGAGCATGTTTTAATGAGCACAGCAGTGCAGTACCTCGCCTTCTCTCTCTTACTTTTACACACAAACACACAGGATGCTAATTTCATGCAAGCACGGTCAAGTGCACCACGCACAGTGTGCAGAGGGAGTGGTGGCACACAATTTAGTATTTACATGGCTTTTAGGTGTGAAGCCCACCCATGGAAATAGGGTGGGATTAGGAAGAATCTATTATAATACATTATCAGAGGGTGTGTTAAGGTTTGGTGACAATCATGGCCAATCACATCAGCTCCTCTCATGCCCTTTAAAAGCAGCACACGCTCCATCTTAAAGCAGCTCGGCAGAGGCGCTTCTCCTGAGAGGACACTAACATCCTCATACAGGAGAGGAACTGGACATATTGTTCAAGCTGCACAGTTCAACTCTTTAAGCCTGCGCATAGTCGATAGAGCCAACATACTCAGACATGGAACAACATGTGCACGCATACAAGCATAACTTCTGCATTCAGTTTGTACTCACAGGTCATGCCAACACAAAGTCATTTTTGGAAATTTGAAAGTACATTTGCAGACAGTTCGAGGGTTTGTCATTTGAACTCACTGTCGGAATGTTAAAAAATGATTTCTTTGATTAAAATGAGGGTTTAATGGTAAAATGTGTTGGTCTGATGATAAATTATTTTAAAAGGTGATTGTGGCAAAAATTTTGGTTTGAGTGAAACGTCTAAAAGACACGAATGATTATTCCTGTGAACAGTTTCATTTTTAAGTGTTGTATCAGTGTATTTTTAATCAAGTTTCTCTTTGTCTCAGTTTATGCTGTTCCGATGTTGTCCTCCTCCTTCATGATGAAATGTGTGGTGGGAATCAGTGTAAAAAAACAAAAACAAAAAAGGAATCATATTTAAACATGCAAAAATGTGGAAAAAGTAGTCTATGTATAAAAGATGTATATGTGAGATTTTCTTGTGTATAATAAAATTTAAGCAATTTAAGATGATGTGACTGTTTGAGCACAATCATGTCATCAGGATTGATCACCCACAGCAGGATGACGCATTAAATTGGTGTTTTTTTTACATCATTACAGAGCAAAGTCAGTTCTGTCTTTCTCTGTCTTTCTCTCGGGACAGATGGATGCAGGATTATCCATGTGATTTTAGGCAAAGATTAGATAGGCGAGCAGATGCACTCAGTGGGAGAGTGAGGGAGAAACATGCACGTCACAGACAAGGGAAGTATGATGGACCAGAGGGTGGGTCATAGAGTGTGTGTGTGTGTGTGTGTGTGTGTGTGTGTGTGTGTGTGTGTGTGTGTATAATGCAAGTGAAAGTAAATCTCTAATCAGCAGTGTAAATTTCAAATGAACTTTATTACATTTTTAGACTCTAAAAAAACCCCTCAATTCTATAACATTACTCACGAAGCTAGGATGAAGTCCTTTATTTTGAGATATCACAATAAAACATGAAAGATTTTCATAATCATCTCATCATAATAATTGCATAATAAATTCTGTTAGTTTGATTCTGATTGCTTCAGCTTATTTTTGAAAGAATTCACCGAAAATCTTGCCATTATCATATCTGCATTGTGCTTCGTTGTTGCAGTTCCTCACTGTGACCATTAGATGACAGTATATACACATGATTCATCGTCTCTGGTCTGAACATCTCTAGGGCTAAACTGGTCCTCACATTGTCATTCAAACTGCGCTTAAGCCTGCAATAACTAATTTCATTTGGCAACTTGGAGGCAGAAGAAACAAACAGCAAACATAACACTAACGTGTTATAACCTTTTATGGTGAGTTTGTTAGCAAACAGTTTTACGAATCGTAGAATTGTAGTTCAGTACCGTGACCACTGGAGGGCAGCAAACAGTCATTCTAACGCCACCCAGGTCTCTTGTAAACTCCACCGACTGTCAAGACAGATCTAATACAATACTAATACTTCCGGTGAACACGTTCAAAATAAAATAATCAGAAGGGTTTCTAATGTCACTTTTCAAAGCCCAGTGTAAGAGTCACTTTTCGTTCAAATTCATTACATGATGCAAAAGGTCATAATATTTGTAACTTGTTGATAATACAGATACATTTAGTATTTGATATAAATCATCAGTGTAGAGCTCTGCCCACCGGAAGATGTAAAGTTGAGAAGAGCCATCAATTTGCCTCAGAGACCACGTCCTGTTCAGCCTACTCCTGTTAGTGATTGGGTGGTTGTGCTAGCCTCAGGCGGGAGTAGAAACTAAAGGTCACTGAGATTGGGCTAGTGCGACGTCAGTCTGCCTGCTGCCGTCTCATTGGTTATTTGACGAGGGGATTAACGTGAAAACGCTCTGCTTACAATGAACCTCAATGGAGACTAAAGGAAAGACTAAAGGAACTCGCCCAAATTCAAGCTTTTAATTTATTTATAACATAAAGTTAGATTTATACTAATAGCTTCACGAGTCTGCAGTTCATATTTTGACTGTCAGAAAAAAACAAGTTGCGGACAGATCTTGGAAGTTTGCCTACAAGTGTTTTGAATGAGGAAATCGTCTCAGGCTAACGTTATGTAGCAAGCTAATCTCATTTATCCATTCGTAAAGTCAGCTATCATTTCACGGACTGTTATACATCCTACAAAAAGGTAAGTGCGTTTAAACACTTCCACCACCAGCACTCATTCATATGGATTCAGTAACTGTAAAGACTGAACATTAGGACAACTAACGTCAAACGATAGTCACCTTAAATCTGGGTCAGTCTCTTCGCCATGTCACTGTTGGGAGGAAGACGGCACCAGATTTGTTTCGTGTTCACCTGATACTTGACTAATCCCACGTAAAGTCACGGCTACCTGCTGGATTCATCCCTTCCAGGCATGACCGAGTACAAGCTTGTGGTGGTCGGGGCAGGAGGCGTGGGGAAGAGCGCTCTCACCATCCAGCTCATCCAGAACCACTTCGTTGATGAATATGATCCAACCATCGAGGTGAGGAACTAACCATTAGACACAGTGACGTGGGTGAAATTCAATGTTAGTGTTAACCACAAAGCTACATGCCCACTTCCATGTGTCCATCAGTGTGAGCTATTCACAACTAAACAATTGAGTTAATTTGGCTTTCAAGGTTTAGATGCAATAGTTTTAAACACCCACTGCATCTGTCTGTTAGTGGACATTGATCAATACACAGGATGTGATGTTGCTGTCCTTGATGCTGCAAGTCAACAGTTAAGTTGAATAATAAGTGGTGGAAGAAGTACTCAAATCCTTCCCTTCCCTTTACCTTCACAATATCTGTTTTGTAAGGCTTGTGGTCGTTTGCAATTTAATGTGACATGTAAGAAGTGCGTCTGTATTTCAGATCAACAAAGCAGGGCACCTGTATGTGCATAACAATAAATGTCTATAAAGCCAACTAACTGAACATAGCGATACAAAAATGTGACTCCTATTAAGGTAAAACCCTAACATAAATAAAAGTTAGTAACAGTAACAGTGAAGGTGTTCATTATGCAGAATGGTCCCTGTCATAGTCATGTTAATATATTAAATACATTATATGAATATGATTCTTATGACTGATCCATGCAAGAAGCATTTTAATCTCGCAGCTGGTCAAGTTTGAAGCTATTTTCAGACAGTGTTAAATATGTCAAGCTGCGAGTCCGTTAATTGTATCATGTCACAGGTGTGATGTTAAAAAAATATTCAGGTTATTGCAAGTTCTTTAAACATTCCATTCAACGAGGTCTTGTTGCGACATGACGCCGCGGCGTGACTGTCTTGGGAACGTTGGAATTGATATGATGCAATCCGCTGTCAGAAGTACTGCTTGCATGATCATGTCAATGCTGTGTTACAGGACTCGTACAGAAAACAGGTGGTGATCGATGGAGAGACCTGTCTGTTGGACATCCTGGACACTGCAGGTCAGGAGGAGTACAGCGCCATGAGGGACCAGTATATGAGGACAGGAGAGGGTTTCCTCTGTGTGTTTGCCATCAATAACACCAAGTCCTTCGAGGACGTTCACCTCTACAGGTACAAGAGGCTTCTTAGTGCATATGTACATCCCACCATAGACTAGTGTCAGTAATAAAACACAGATGGAAGAAGGTAGTCTATTTCAATAATGTGCTTAACTTGATACAGTCAGTAATCCAACTGTTTAGAGTGGATTAAAAATGGCAAGTGTTGCAAAGATATCTCCCAAAGATTTGTTGTCTTGTGTAATAGTTAGACTAACAAGCACTTCACTGCTGTACGCATCTCCTCTTCAGAGAGCAGATCAACAGGGTGAAGGACAGTGACAGTGTTCCCATGGTGCTGGTGGGGAATAAGAGCGACCTGAGTACCCGCACGGTGGAGACGCGGCAGGCGCAGGAGCTGGCACGAAGCTACGGAGTACCATTTGTCGAGACCTCTGCCAAAACCAGACAGGTATGTAAGAAGGATGTTAACAGCTGTCATGAGTTTGCACTCATGCATGCATCAGCCTTGTTTGAGCAGTAAGACATCTGCAAGTCAATACCTGACATAAAAAAATGTTAATTACCAAAATATCATTAAATAAATTTTAATCTTAGCAAACATTTTTCTGCTGCTGTCTTGCAGGGTGTGGAGGAAGCTTTCTATTCGCTAGTACGGGAGATTAGAAGATATAAGGAGACCAACCGCAGCAACAAGAAGAGCAAGAAGAACACTCAGAGACGTTGCACAATACTATAGCAAACTACACACACACACACACATACAACCAACAGCATCCCTTGCAGCACTTGTTTCATGCTCCCCCTCACACACTGCACCTCCTCTGTCACGTTGGAGACATCCAGCACAGCCCTGGACGAGGAAGCCGACGTGGCAAAGTCTGTTTTTACTGCTGTCACAGTTTCCACTTACAAGATTTGCCATTTATTCATCCACTGTGCAGTGTCCACTTAACGCTGTGAACTCAGTTGGTTGTTTTTTTTTTTTTGTTTATGTTTTCATGACCAAATGACTATGTCTTTTTTCTTTTTGTTTAAGGTCAGCATTTGTCCAAACTACAAAGATTGTTTTTTTTTTCCCCCCATTACACAGAATGAGAACTTGTCTGTAACAATAATTCTCCCTAAAAAAAAAAAAAAGTGTGCTATGTCCGGCCAGTGTTCTTACAGACAGCTCAGCTCCTTCTGACTACTAGGGGTCAAAGGTTCACAGCGGTGCATCACCACACTTTGCACTGCAAAACTCCAGAATAATTTTAGGACTGAACATTTGTTTGTGGAATTTGTATGTAATTGCTCGGTATATCTGACTGCATGAAGTCCCACAGATAACATGAATACAGTGTCATATTTGACTAGGATACTGTTTTGCTTCCAGATGATAGGCCAAAATATCTAGAAAAGTCTCAAACATGTGTCTTCCCCCTCATGTTTTTCATAGATTAGTGTGTCATCTGGGGCTTGAAACACAACAGCAATATCTAGTTTTTATCGTTCTCAAAGACCACTTCTCAACGACAGTGCCGTGTTATGATAGGACCACCACAGTATCAAAGCCTCAAAATTGTGTTCCGGGTTCCTAGGTGCACTTTATTCATTTCTTGTTTTTATTGTAGAATTTAGGATTAGCTAGTGCCATTTTAAAAGTTTACTCAGGAATATAGTGTTTTATCAGGAACTGAGGAAATAACAAAGTGAGAGCTGTGTCAAATGATTGGTTGAGATCTGATGCCTGTGTGTCCATCATGTCACGCCATCATTAGCTTACTGTTTGAAGTGTCAGCCCTGCTGCTTGTTCCACATAGTCACACTGTATTCCATAGTCCACTTTTAATGCAATTTTTTTTAATGTCAGGCCCAGTGTTGTTGGTGGTTGCAGAGTTAAATCACTGTGTCCAAGCACTGTTACGCTACACCACACTCTACCAGAGCATGTAGCATGTGCAAATATCTATGTGGTACTGCATACATTTAAACCACACTGATGCTGAGCAGTGTTAGTCAGTGGGAAATCTTAAGAGCTGACACAGTGACAGTCACATTATCTGATCATACTTGATGCTGGATGATAAGAATATTTAATAGGGCATCAATTTTTTATAACAGGGTTTGTCTTCTTTGATAATTTCTTTCACCCTAAATGTAATGGATTGTTAAATTTCTATTTTTGTAGCATTACAGTTTTCCCCAATTTAAAAACCAACATCTGCATTAAGAAGCTGCTGCTCACATGCGTCTTTACTGAGGTTTTATCCAAGTCCAATGAGCAAACTTCAGTGAATCCATCAACAACGGATGCCTACTTTGCAATGATGTTAGATCAGCAGCTGTCTCTTTATCCAGACTTTATGTAGTGCCATTGTTAAAATATCGAGCAACTCAAAAAAAAACCGTGATTTGAATCGAACACGTCTCTCACTGACAGCTATGTAAAACCTTTAATGCACTCTGCTGTAATAAACAAGTTAATATCATTAGCTTACGTCTTGTCTGTTTTGTTCATGTTGTTTACTGGTAACTAGTTTGCAAGAGTTTACACATGTTCTCAAAACAAGAAGTAGGACACCAGAAGATCTTATCTCAAATAATATTAAGTCTCTTATTGAGTCAAGAGTGTGGTGCATTTATGCCAGATCTGACCTCATCTTTTCATATCTTCCAAGAGTTCAAGTTCAACTTCATTGTCATGTGTTTTAGAAATACAATGCACTTTTGTGCACTGGCTCTGATTGCCTCGATATACAGTTCACAGTAACACAAAATGAGGTGCACATGGATGCGTCAGCTGTTCAGCAACCTGACTCTGGAAAGTGGCTGTTAATGAGACAGGTAGTGAGTGATTTCATGCTTTAGTAACATTTCAAGAACAGAAGATGTTGGAGGTGGCTGATGTCATTCATGATGTTTTGGGCTTTCCTTTTGCAGCGAATGTAAATGTTATAAAGCTGTGGTAGTTCTGTGGTACTGTATTTACAGTTCTTTGAAGCAGTGAGGCTGCCAAACCACACTGTGATACAGCCTGTCAAGACACACGATGGTACTGCGATAACATTTGTCTCAGAAACTAGAGTCTCTGCTGTGCCTTCTTGAGGATGCAGTTGGTGTTAAGACCATGTGAGAGTGTCTGATGTGTAAATCAAGTAACCTAAAACTGTCCACAAAAGCAGCCCTGAGGTGCACCTGTCCTATCAACTAATGTAGATGAGCAAGTCATTTACAGACCAAGACCTCTGATAAAAGCAGATCTGTAATCACTAAACACTCTGAGATAGGGTTTTTTTTCTTTTCAAGCTGTACTAAATGCATCTATAGAGATGCATCTATAGATCTATTCAATGCATCTATAGATCTATTCAAACAGTCGGCAGAGTAATAGATCAAGGATAGCAGGAATGTTACATGTTTTATATGATGCCCATTCTTTTCAGGCACTTTGTAGGAACAGAGGTCTGAGCTACAGAAATGGAAGAACTCCCTCCACAGTTTGTGCCATCCCAAGTTAAGTGATCAGGGTTTTCTATTGACAGTAGTGAGAAAGATGTGTCGCTTATGAGGTTTAACAGAGACTTCAATGTTGAAGAGAGTGGCAATACAGTTCCTTGTTTCATTTCTCTAGGAGTATGCACTTTTACTTTGATGTCAAATTAAAGATTGTGGGATGCACACATGTGAAAACGAGCGGGCAGGTTCACACACCATAAACCTCTCAACACACAGGACTGAGATAAATGGCCACATGGTCCAGCACCTGTATGTAAATATTGTTACTCTCAGTGTGATGTTTGCAATGATTGTTGAATAAGTAATGATCATACTTTACAGCCCAAAAGGAATAGATTGCTTTTTGATTTTATTTTACAAAAACATACTACTTGCGGTCAGTTTACTCATATTAGAAAACATAGAAATAGTGATATATATTTTTACAAATACACTGAGACAATAAAGAGTCTGATGTCATCCGAAATGAGGCACATAAGAAGCGAGAGTGTGTGTGTGTCTGCCTATCACCATCCAAAGCGAGACACCAGTTTGCTCTGGTCATCCAAATCTTTCTGAACCTTCTTTCTCATGTAAAAGATGGGACAATCCCGGCTGTAGGGGAGACAGGAAGATCAGTGTTACTGGACATAAAGGACTGATACAGCACGCTGAGCCATACGTCTGCAGTAAACACACAGCTCTGCTAAATATGTGCAGCACGTACCTGGTACACAGCACGTCCTCATGGAGGGAGCCCTGACAGCGCTGACACTGAGTCCACAGGCGAGAGAAACGCTCCTCCAGTGTGTTCAGGTGAAAGATCTGCAATTAATGACCAAAGTGTTATGTTTGTTTTCAGACATCAACCCCTTCATTTTTATGTTGAGAAATTAAAAACAATCTAATGATGTATAAGCTAAGCTATAAGTTAACTCACTGCATTTAAAACACATTTGATATCAAAAACCCAGAGCTCTGAAGAGGACACCACTAGAGGGCAATAAGACAGCCATTGCTTAAAAGAAGACATTAAAGCTTCCTCAAATATAGTCTTTAATTGAATAAACACAGCCCTGTTGGTGAAGAAAACCAATATATTAAAGTATTAAGTCATCTGGCATCTTGCCTACCTCCTTTTGATACAGTTCAGACTCCTTCTTCTTACAGAAATCGCACACAGCCGCTGCAATGACACACACGATAAATGTCAACCATATAATGCTCCCACCCCAGAAAGTGTCACCTGACCTCATCAAGTGGACATCAAAATTAAAACTCTGAGCACACACCATCTGTCTTTAGTACAGCTTTGCAGCCGATGCAGGTGCTCCTCTTCTGAGCAAATGCCATGAGGCCCCCAACCTTCGAGGTCAACACAGTCTTACAGCGTGTGTGGTCGCCCTCTGAAAGACACCAGAAAATCAACAGGAACCGTTCAGATTTAAAGCTTAAGAAGATGACACATTACCAGCCTCATTTATTTAAATAGAAGATCTATATTAGATCTTTTTGGACATGACTATTATATGGGTTTCTTGTGCAAATTGTGCATTAATGTTGTTTGCATTTTGGTGATTTAACCCATTAGATTTCTGCACAGAAAGATAAGATGCTGATGAAGATCAAACCACTAATTAGTTCATTTTTCAAAATTATGCTTTAAAATATCATGATTAACAAGTGCCCAAAACAGTATTTTAAAGTTGTATTTAATGAGTAACTTTGTGTTGATCAAGTAATAGATTGGTGTGTGTGTGATTGTGTGCGTGTTTGTAGACATACTAAGCAGCACGCTCTCAGCTTTGCTCTCTCCAAGGATGGGCTCAAATATTCTCAGCAGGGGCTTGGACAGCTGCTGCTCCAGGTAGTATTGTGTGTCGATGGGAATGTTGTTCTCCAGCACATAGATCGGGTCCTAGAGCAACAAGTGGAAGAATCACGATTATCATCTGGATTATATATGTATTAAATGTGTAAATAAAGATGTCTCTTTACAAACAATCAAAGGCTACAGACCTCTGACTTCATGTATGCTGCTACTCCCTTTGCAGCCTTAATGATGACATAAGGAACTCGGTCTCCCAGATTCGGGGCACTGCCAGCATCTCTCTTCCTCATTCTGTAAAACAAAACTATTTGTTAATACTAATAAAAAACTATTAATGGGCCAGTTCACAAACAGACGCACGCATTTTGCCTTGGAGTATGATTTGAAATGAGATAAGTATTGTCAGTGTGGTTAATCAGACCTCTCAGCCAGCTCCACGTGTGCCTGTTTGCCAGCGTACTCCTGGGCAGTGCGTGTTAGCTCCTTGGTGATGACCAGCTGGCTGATGTCAATGCGGTTGCACAGTAGATCTGAGATCACTTCTTTAGCGTGCGCCACAGCACCCTGGGGATCCCTGATGAAACGTCACATCAGATGTGATTACGTTCTCAAGAAATTAACAGCTCATAGTGTGCTTAAGATTCAACCAAGCAACAAGCCAGAAAAAGGGCATCTGAACATCAAATTGAAAGCGTTATAGAAGGCAAAATTCTGAGAAATAGTAGCAGCATCATGGAGTTTGAAAAGTTCAGTTTTACATTGCATCATAAATTATGGACTTCTATTCAGCACTGCCAAATGAAATTGCAGATGAAATTATGAAAATGGATGAAATTTTGTGACAAAAAGAAGTGATAATGCAGGTAATGTACAGAATGTGTGTGTGTACCTGTCTATGAGGATTCTCTGCAGACAGGTGTTGATAAGGTTAGCCACCAGAGGGCAGTTGTCTCTGCGGACAGTCTCAATGCCTTTACAGTCCATCTTGTCATGTGTGTCTGCACTGGAGGAGAAATAGAGGCCTGCGTAGCGCTTCTTGTTGATCAGCAGGTATGGGTAGTACACCTGTGCAAGTGACAAAAGCAAGTTGATTCTCAAGTATTGATTCTCAAAGACGTACCTGCGGTAAAATTATTGGGACAAGTGTTTTGAAACATCAAGTGGACGGAAATGGTACCTTCTCAAACTCCAGTTTAATGGGTGGTGTGAAGTGGGACGACACCCACTCTGCTGCCTCCTTCCCAATATCCATGGCCTCCCTGACTGTGCCGACTCCAAGCTTAACCATGACAGAGTCTGTGTCACCATAAATGACCTTTAAAAGATAAAAAGAACTTTTCAACAAAATGCACACAAAGTGGGTTCTTTGAAAACATCAGGTTGAAGGTTTCATACATTTAGCTGAAAACTACAATGTATAAACAGTATTTCATCAGATAAATAAAGCTGTTATGTGAACTCATAAAAGGTAAACAAAACAAAAAAGTAAAGAAAAAAAAGAGTGAAGAGTTTGGGTAAGAATTAGTCGGGTGGATTGCATGCATTCCTCACCTTGGCATCACCTTGATACCCATTGGAAATGATGTACTTGGACTCCACCAACTGTTTGGTTTGCTCAATCATTTGCCTTCCAAAACCAGTGACACTCTGGATGACAAGAAAAGGAAGTTCACTAAATGATTCATGGCATTGAAAGCTTTCATTGGCTATTGAGCATGTTACAGTTACAATGCCTGGGATAAATATTTGCCACAGCACAATACATTTTATCCCAAGACAGCTGTGAGGGTGTTGTGACACTACAGTTAGTAAACCTTACACAAAACAGCAGAAAACACAGCCTGTTGTGGTTCATTTTTACATTTACAGTAGAACTTTGCACTGAATTCTTTAGATTCCCACCTGTTCTGTGGTTTCTATTTCAACACTAATCTTTGCTCTACATCTTTGCTGTTTACCGTTCATGCTCTGACTTCTCATCCGTGCAGAACAGCAGAAAGCGCGACGACAAGTCACATGGAGACAACTTCATTTAGCATGAACATTGTGTTGGGCCAAAATTGTAAACATGTGTTCACACGTGGATTTGAAGCACCACAATACAATCAGGCAACATCTCTCTGACTCTACTTTTGGGAGAGTAACTATGACTTGTTCAGAATGTCCTTTTGAAAATCCTTAGTTTATAATCTTGATGAACTGGTTAATAATATAAATTAAAGTATGTAAACACCACATACTATGCAGGCGCTGTCAACAACAGAATTAAGTCAAGTCACTTTCAACACATTAAAAAAATTGGGATTTCTTACATATGCATATAATTTAATTTCAGTCTTTTGTAGCAGCATGCAACCCAGAGTCAAGTGCTCACCTGTGAAATCTCTAGGCAGGGCAGCTTGCCCACCTGGGCACCTGTGAAGCCATAGACAGAGTTTGCACTGATTTTCAGGGCGAGCTGTCGGCCGTCCAGCACCTGCCTCTTAAAAGGGTCCGTTTCCTTCTTTAGCTCTGTTTTGGCCCTGTGAACAGACCAGGAGATAAGTTGAGAAGGATGCCACGTTTTTCAGATTTATGGGCACACCAGAGCACAAGAGTCTGTTGGAAGTCGAATATGATTATACTTAAATTGAGTTTAAGATTCATGTGCTTTTTCATACATTCATTTTTGTATTTTACCAGATTAAATCTTCATATTATTGCAGCAAAGGAAAACACATTAAACACGAGATGTGAATCAGAGGATCAAAAAGTTAATTAGGCTTAGCAGCAAATTAAATCTGAAGACAAAGGGACAGAAGTCGTTTACTGAATTGTTAACTCCAGTTCAGGCAAATCTGATTTTGGGATGTATGTGAACAATTCAAACCTCTTCCTGGCAGACAGCAGGTTCTCCAGGATCTCAGGTAGAAGTCCTTTCCTCACAGAGCTCTTCACAAACATGTCACCAGTCGGAGTCTTGATGAAGTCCTCTGATGAGAGGCTGAAGACACATGGCTTCAGACATTAGTTCATCATGTTAATATCAGACAAAAACATTGAATTGTTTTACATGTTAAACTGGTTATTAAGTATGAATCAGTGAAGAATCACATAATTAAATTAGGTGACATTGACGTATGTGGTTTTTGAAATATTTGTTTCTCAAAGTCCAAGTGGGAATGAGAAGACTGACACTAAACATAAACCACACATAAAAAAACAAAAGACCTGCTCACCTGTGTCTCTCTGCTGAGCCTTTCTGCAGCAGGGTGGTGTAGCACAGATTGTGAGCCATCATGATGGACGGATACAGGGAGGAGAAATCCAAGGTGGCAATAGGAACGCTGTAATATCTGCACAGAAAAGAAGTTGGTGATGGAAAGGTAAGCTTGCAAATACCAAAAACCATCAACACCAAGGGCAGAGAGGAGACGTACACTCACACTAACAGCAGATGTACATACCCTTTCTCTGGCTCAATGACAGTCGCTCCAGTGTAGTCCTCTCCTCCTTCTGTCTTCACAACAGGCATGACCAGGTCCTGCTTCATGGCCTATTCATGTAGAGACACTTAGAGTTTCAATCCTTAAATCTGTATATATTCATGCAGTGTTGTCCCATGCATTTGCCTTTGTTACCTGTCGCAGCAGCTGAGAGACAACTTTGATCTGCTGTCCTCTTGAGAGCAGGTAGGTGAGAGGCACACCTGTCACTCTGGCCATCTCCATGTAGTTAATCACACACATCAGCTTCTGAAGCAAGCGCAGTGGGAGGTAGGCGTCTTTCAGGCAGTAGACAGCCAAGCGACGACGAGTCTGTTCATTACCATTCTGTAATAGAGGAAAGGGGGAGAGAATAAAAAAAAAATTTAAAATTAATCTGTAGAGCTCTTAAGGATGATAAGCTCTCTTCAGACACAAAGTTACTGGTTTGTGCTTTACCTGCAGGTCAGTGATGATGGAGTGCTGCACGTCCTCCTTCTGTTCTTGCAGGAAGTGGAAACTCACAGCATTCAGTGTGTACGAGCGCAGTTTATAGTCCCTGAGGAGAATCTGATAGAAACACACCAGTCAGAAGATTCTCAGTGTGCAGCATCTTTTCCTGGAAACATTCTTACCTAAGTGATGCACCACATGCTAAATGTGTAGTAACTTAAAGCTTGTTAAGGTTATGATTTAGAACAGGAAGTTGCAGCAGTTGAAGCTGACCTGCAGTAGGTCAAACTGAACACGGCCCTCCATGTTAATTGTCTTGTTCTCTCTGCGGCCCATCTGCTTGCTCTGGAAGTTCAGGTCACGCAAGACGGACTTGATGCCTCGCACTCGGCCAAGGTAGGGAAACAGATTCACCTGAACACAAAGGAAAATGTTTAATAGAGTTAAATGGTGGAAAAAGGATTGTCTAACTTCAAAGAACAAAGGGAAATTTGAAGTATTTCTACTATATTCTTGCACAGTATTTATGTGTTTTATTCTTAATCTGGTCATTTTAAGCCTTGGTATTGCATGGAAACAGTAGACAAATGTGGCTCCATCTAACCTTTAAAGCAGCAGCTCTGTTGAGCAAGTAGGGGAAGTCAAAGTTTTGGATATTGTATCCAGTGATGATGTCTGGGTCCACTGTCCTCAAAAACTCCGCCCAGCTCTGCTCAGGGAGGCATCAACACACACACAACAACATGACAGATAATCAACAAAACATGAAAGGGAACGAGGAAAACATATTTTTGTTGTTCAGTGCCTTCCTGATGCCAAACCTGCAGTAGCTGTTTCTCCTGTGTAAAGCACAATATCTGAGAGCCCACAATGCTGGCGCAGGACTGGAGGGTGAACACCGTCCGAATGAAGGGCTCTGTCTCACCCTGCCGCTGCACCATAGACGCTATCTGAATCACAGGGTCTTTGTCTGCTTCTGGGAAGATTCCTGGAAAGAAAAGTTAACACCAGAGTCAAAAGCTGCATTTGTTTTCCATCAAGTATGGTCGGCCTCATAGACAAAAAGTATATTGGGGTTAGAGTTGGCATGTTGTATAATAACAATAGCAGAGTGAAAGAAAGAAACACACCTTTTCTTCCTGCACATTCAATGTCAAAGCTGAGGACCCTGAGCGGTGCGATCCTCTGCCAGTCTCCCTCTGCAGGGTGACTTATCATATCTGTCCATGCAACATCCACTTCGTACTGACACAAGGACTCCTAAAGGAAAAAAACAGTTGGAGAACTTTCATGAAGAATAAAAGCCTGAAAGAACCAATTTTATATGATGGCAGTCAGAGGGAGGTGAACTGCTGACCCATGTAGTGTCACAACCATTTATTCTCCTGTCAGGCCAGATCGAGTCATGCAACAAGTAAGGTGTGAACTAGACCTACCTTGCCTAGGTTCTGAGAATCCATGCTCCCCATGCTCTTCTCTTCACGTACTCTGTACTTGCCTTTAGGAAGTTCAATCCAGCAGCATCCCACTACATCACAGTCCACCATAAACCTGACAACACAGAGTGGCTCATTAAGCTGAGAATCCACTTAAGAGTTTCATTTACTTGCTCGTTTTGAAAGAAAGTCATTATTAAAAGCAAACATTCGTTACAGCTAAATTCAACTGACATCATCTGCAGCACATTATTAAGAGTAAAGTAAGTGATTACAATGGTATTCCTGTATAAATGTACATATAAGCAGACTATTGATATATAACACAATAACACAAGAATACAGATTTGATGTTACTCAGAGGCCTAAAAACCTTACAAAGGTTTACATTAAATAAGTAAATCTTGATTAATGATGATGATCCTCTGAACTGCTTAACTGTTTAAATTTAGACATTAATGTTATGTCTATTGTCATGACCCCTTGACTTCAATAATCATATCTTCTAATTTCACACAATTTCATGACTTTCACTGTAAAGCAAACCCTGTCTGCATTGCATGAAAAAGATCCATTTACTAAAATTTGAGGCTTCCAGTTGCCTCAAGTTATAAAATCTCCTTTAACATTTTTATACAGTACAAACATACACACACACACACACACCTTATTTCAAAATCTATGTTGGCTTCAAAGGGTTGGTAATGCTCTGTGGGGAAAGGGCCGAACTTGAAGCCCTGCTCCAGAAGTCTCTTTGCTGGGGCAATGAGACGAGGCATTGCCATGGTTATCCGCAAAAACTCCAGACTGCGTTTTCCATGGTAGCCATACATGTCTGAAGGAAAAAGAAAATACAAGGTTTAACTCAAAGTATCCTGACAAAAGAATAGCCACTTTATCACTTTGCATGTAAACTTTTTATCATGTGTATTTTGTAATTAGGATCAATCTCCTTCTGTCATAATAATGTGATCAAAGAACCCTTGTGAATCTCTGAGAACTCCTTTAAACACTTATATTCAGTGAACAACAGATGCACATGAGCAATTGCGTATTACTTGTACTCACTCTCTTTGCGGGTGATGTCCACAGCCAACACTGTGACGGAAATGTTGTCCTTATTAGATCTCATGTCCTTCAGCACAGCAGCGTTCAGCTCTTTTTTAAATTCCCCCAGATAAGCAGATGTAAACCCTTTTCACAAGAAGTAAACAGAGAGAAAAATTATAGGATTAATAAGAATAAAGTCAAGATTTTTTGGCCCAAAAAAGCTGAAAGTGTGTTCAGTGTAGAATGTTCAACTGAGATAATGTTTAATAGTAACAGACTACTAGTACTACAACTGAGCAAATCAGTCACAAATACAAAGTTCATATTCACACAAGATACAAAATACTGAAGTACTCACCATTTGGTGCAGGAACATAGAAGTAAGGTGCAAAACCATGGATGTGGCAACACACACTGTTGCCACTATCTGTCACCCCAAACATTCGAATGATCGGGACTTTTCCCTGTGACTGTCCAGGCATGCCCGCCACTGTTGCCCCTGTATTACAAGAAAGTGGAAACCAATTTATGATATCACTTCTTCTCACATACAGCAACAGTATTTAAGCAGGTGGAAACATCCCACACTCCAGATCCAAACAACAAAGAAGCAGAGAACCCTGAGACAACTGTCTTTTTATATAAATAATATGGGGCAGTCAGGTCAAAGCTTCTGCTTTAGAACTGCTCTCTATGACACAATCTCATCACATATTACAGTTAAAAACAAATAATAATAACAAAACAATAAGTCTTTGTCATCTGATTTCTGGATTCAATGGGGTCATTTTAGATAATTACCTAAATAATAGTCAAGCTCAATCTGCTGAAACACCAAAGTGTCAGATGATACGTCCAGTGGGGGGGCATGAGGCCGTCGCCAGCGAGGGTTAAGGTCTGCCGAGAAGAGGTCACCTGACGAAACAAGGTTGTAAGACAGAGGTGAAACCAAGTGTCAATCAGAAGTTGAAGTAACCGAGTCATAGCATTTTCTTGGAATGATAATTAACTAGTTTCAGTTGCCACTTACATGCAAAGCTATCCATCAATTCATTACTTAGCTATCTCTGCTCATCATTGAGGGCCGTAGAGGGACTGCAGCCACCAGCAGACAAGCATGCTTAATTTACTCGGGGCACGACTGGACTACCAATATATTTAGAAGAATTTGTGAAAACTGCCAGCCATACAAGTTACTTTCCTTAAAATGAGAAAAATCATACAGCAAAATAAACATAATTATTATTCTACTGGTTCTGCAGAATACATAGTGTGTGGCTGTGCTTGTTTTAGAAAATTATAAACATAGATAGGTTGAATGATGGTGGTATGATTATGACTATGCGTTTTCCTTTGTAACACTCACCTACGGGAATAACATCATGGCCTGCCTGCCCCTCCATCTCCTCTGTATCCATCTCCGCTTCGTCAAACATGGATAATTCCTCTTCAAACTGTGACGGACTGTCCTCCCATTCACTGGCCATCTTACCCCGTTTGGCCTGGGACGCACCACCCACATAAGGGCCACCATTGCGTCTTTTAAAATCCATGTCTAGAGGAAACAATGATGGCAGAAGGCACATTTGGGAAGATGATGAGAGACTGTCTTGTCAAAACAACAAATCCTTATTGTAATGTTTGTGCTTATAGCCACCTGAAAAGAACTAACATTTGCACTGACAAGAGATCACAGGACATATTTTAAAGGTATTATAGGTTAAGAAGCAATGCTTTGACTACTTGCTGGTGTTATTATTTCTTGTACAGTCAGTGTGTATTTGATATGTAGTGCATGTGCTAAAAATTGTGTAGGCTATGGTGGACTTGTGATTAATTGGTAAAACAAGTACAGTGCGGTCAGTGATGAAAATGTAGTATAGTGTAGTACAACAGGACAAGTACAGTGTGTTCAGTGGATTGGATAAAGTGCAACAACATGACAAAAAGCAAAACAGCAAAAAGTAGCCTGGTGATACTTCAAAAGTTGTTGCTAAGAAAATAAACAAGAGGAAATGCTATAAACTGGATGAGATGTGGTTGGTAATAAGCACCAACAAATAAGAGACAACCTTTCATAACTGCGCATACAGTCCATTAGCCATGTAGCTAGCATGGCTGTTGCTGTACTCCTCCTATCTTCACACAACACATTGTACAGTTTGAATCTGCAGCAACTAGATACTGTAGCT
The DNA here is from genome assembly GCA_037975185.1 of Centropyge bicolor. Taxonomy (NCBI): domain Eukaryota; kingdom Metazoa; phylum Chordata; class Actinopteri; family Pomacanthidae; genus Centropyge; species Centropyge bicolor. The sequence goes on along the minus strand of JBBMOC010000022.1, from coordinate 2,915,499 downwards.
GGTTGTATTGCGGCTTCCAAAGCCAGTGCTATTTTGTAGTTGATAACTTATCCACATGTTAAAGCTGTACTTTTAAATTAATGAGTTCTGTAAGACTCAACCTCAATATTGCAGGGGGAAGTTATTTTTGGATCAAACTAAGGAAGCTTTCTTTTGTAACGAGCTAATAGAGCAAGCTAGCAAGCGAATGTAAACAGAACAGCGGCGCCAAATCTGAACTGGACAAAATGCAGGACTCATCTCACTGTGCAAGACAACGATCGATGACTGGTGCCTTTCTAGCGAAGATATAAATACCTATCGATGTTAGTTCTTGTCAAGAGCCCCCGGCTGACAACAGCTCCCGCCAATCTTCTTCAATTTGTGAACTTTCACCGACGAAAGCGCGGAAAGTTTCCGTATTGTTTGTAGGCCAATAAGCAAAGTAAGGGACAGTGACGACAGCGGTGTGGCACAAGCTCAGTGGTTAGTGAGCAGGAAGTTGGACCCAGCTTGACATTACCTAGTAAATGAAAAGAACCGTGTGTTCGCGGCAAAATGACGTCATCACGCACGCAGCAGAGAGGGAGGGAAAGAACGGTTCCATAATAACTGAAAGAAATCTTTGAATTTTATTTTGTTTTTATATTGGCTATATCCAAGAATAGCCAGTTGCTCTAACTTAAACCTTGTTTTGTATTTTTTATTTATTCAAGGCATGAAACACAGAAGAAGGAGGTAAACATTTTAAGACTCAAACTGTGCTTTAGATCTGCCTTCAACACAACCTTATGGATATTTTGAGGGTTTTTTTTATTGACAACAAGATGTTTTATTGTTAATATTGTCACATACTGCCCTACTTAAATAATGGTTAAATTGTGAGGTGTATTTAGAACATTTTCTTGATACATTACTAAATTCTATATGAAATAATTATCTGATATGATTTATGGAATTGCAGTAAGTAAAAGGAAGACAACAGTGTCTCATTTTGGACAGATATGACTGCAGCCCTATAAAAACCAGTGTTTACATTAGGTAATGATGAATTGATTGATTGCAACCTTATGGACTGATAGTATGACTGACCGTATAGTCATACAGTTACAAAGGTATGTAGTCTAAAAATCAGATAATGGATTACTGGTTAAGTCACTTAACTTGAGTGATGGTTTATTTTGTTTTATTTATTCAGGAAGTCTCAAGAAGCCAGAAAGTCTGCAAGAGATGCCTGAGACAAATTAGATCACATCAAGACAATTAAGTCACAGATAACATTCACTCCACACACTGACTATTCAAATCAATAACTATTACACATATCAGGAAGTAAAACTTTAACATACAGAGGAACATGTGTCTTTAACTTCAGTTTTTGTTGCAGTTCATTCCACTAGTGAGGTGCATAGTACCAGAAATCAGTCTTCCCTATAGTTCAGAGTTAGGATGTGACACTGAAACTAACATGCGATGTTATGTACTCAACTTTGAACTCTGGCAAATTAGAAAGCAAGGCCTATTAAATGAAAACAACATATGCTGATGCCATCTAGGTGTCAGTAGCTATGACCATCCGATCTCTCACCATTCACCACTGTCTGTCTGTACCTATCCCTGAAAGTTGGTGGTGCTTTCCGTCACTCCCTCCAGATGCACATAAACACAGTCAGAGGTCAAAGGTCAGACCATAGCACATAGCAACATAGTTTTATACAGTCTATGAGAACAACACATTAAAGCTGGCAGGAGGATGGTGGATAGCAGATCTTCCATGGAATCGGATTCTAACTCTGTGATCAGAAGACCCCTTGTTACTTTCTCCTGCTTTACCAATATAGACCCTGAGCACTTGGCCCATGTTGTTATTGTAGGATAGATCACAGAGACATGTGGAGGGGTTGGGTGTCTTAATGTCACTGGTCACGTTGTATTCTCCAAACTATGTTCTCCATGACCCTTAGATCACTATATAAATAACTCTCTTGCGCTTCTCTCTCCTCGTTGAGGGGTTAAAAAAAAGAAAAAAGGATACTCATGACTCCCCCGTTTTGTATGGATGAAATAATAATTCACCATCCTCTGCAACGCCCTCAAACCTCTGCTCAGCCAATTGCGTTTCTCAGCTGAGGAAGACTCCCACTTCCGGTCATGTTGTTCGCATGGGCGGAGACAAAGCTGACAGTGAGACCAATGGGAGTGAAGCTCATGAATAATAACAGGAGAGACCCCGCATTTACCAACCCAGCCTTCTTCCTGCATCACTGACTGTGGGCGTCCTGTCTCTACGCATGACAGTGAACGCACCAAGCCAATGTGAGTCTCTAGTTTTTAACTAAAGCCGCCGCCCCCTTTTCCCTCACTCTCCTCTGACTGCCTTTCCTCTTGGATTGACTGCGACAGCTGCCAATGTGTAGTTCATCTTCGTTAAGTTAGGACAATAAACCGAAGGGTGAGTAAAACGGCTGCTTTTTTATTTTGCACAGTGAGAATAGTTGGATACTTCCTGAACGACGCGGACGCGCATCAGGACGCGGTGTCCTTTGCGCGTGTCCGCAGCTGGGCGCCTGCTGGATGTCACGTTCGCTGCTCAACTCATGAGAAAACACAAACCAAATATACAGCAGCGTGCATATACAGCCAGGTGGTCTGCTAATGGGTGTATGTTGGTGCTGTCGCCTGTAGACTGCAGCTCGTCCTCCATAACCCGATTGGCACAGGTGGGTGGAGGAGGGGGTGTCTTGTCTCTTGTCTTGTCAGACCTGTAGGCCCACAAGACAGAGCAAATCAAAATATGATTTATCATGATGGTGATTATTGTGCTTGCATGTCGGTGTGTGTGCCCATTGTAAATCATCCATGAAGTGTTTGTCCCAGGCAGGTGAGGGTCTCCACTGGGAATCCCAGGGGCCCCCCAAGAAATGAGCAACAGCACTGTGGTATTTAGGGTTGTATTCATATGTTTGAGTGTTATAAAGCTCAGATGAAGTTTCATAAGTTAAATTTTTGGGGGGACATTCTACACAAAAATGTGTTTACCTCATTGTTAGATCATCTGGATGTTTGAGTTTCACTCTGCAGAATGATGTAAGGCACTAAAAGGCTGTTCTCACATTGATCTGCTGAAGGAGGGAAAGTTTATCTGAGCTCACGTTAAGTCTGAGTTTAAGACATCTGCATGTGAGCATGAGGTGATGGAAGCCACTTTTACAACGATAAGCATCTTACACAAGCATGATGTGGAAAGTTGAGATGTGGAGATGCACTGAGACTGTGGTTTTTAGTGAAGTAGGAGACATCTTGTGTCCAACAGTCAAACATTTGAAATGAGCGACATTTGTATATTCATAGATTCTAGATTTTTCTTAATTAGTGGATGTAATTTTTGATAATGTAATTCAGCATATTTTGTGGAAAACAAAACTCCATATCAGACACAAATAATAGTTCCCACCAGAATGTGTTAACATGTCTGGAGAGGATGTTGAACTTCTATTGAAAGTGGTTTGATGTGAATATCTGAAGTCCATGCAAAGACAGCAAAGTTATTTGAGAAGATTTTCACAGCACTTTATCAGGCTTGAACAATGACAGACTGTTAGTCACTAAACTCAGGTGATGATCTTGTGTGTCCCTTTTGTCCACCGCTATCAGTCACTTAGGAATTTGAGATGAGCTCATCAGTCGAGTACACACCAACTGAATTTATAGTGGGAAAAAAACATTAAAGTGTGGACATGTCTCAACTTCACACGGTTACAACATTTCATAAAAATAAGTGGCACGGTGTGAACGGCTGGATCAAGTTTATACTTGATCTGTGCGCTTGTCTTTTCTCCACCTCTCTTCTTCCTCCATCTATTGTTCAGGAGGTTGCACCATTTCTGCAAGCAGGAACTGAACACAGGTTGTATTTTCAGTGCATCTTACACTCATCCAGCAGAAATGCACCCCTCCATTAATTATGCTTTTTAATGGCTCCACTGATACTGGGAAGACAGATAATTAAACTTCTGATGCAGTGAAAGAGGTTAAAATAGTTAAAACAGATTTCACAGTTTTTGTTTAAAAATAGACATGTAGTATATGATATAAATGAATGATGTGTTATGGTGTTAGAAGTAGTAATATTAGTTGCCAGAAGACACTCTCTGACCACCTCAGATTCTATGAAAAGCAAATACTGAAGACATATTGTCACACACACATACATATGTATGTTGGATTACTCAGTGTACCGCTTCAGTCTTGTTTGTATAACAAGAGTTTCCTATAAGAACAGCCAAAGGATAACTTTAGTTACCAGATGACAGTTTGCTTACAGTTTTTAATCATCATGAATGAGGTTGCCAAATAATTGAGAAAGGTCGTGTTTACGTCACAACAGTAATATAATGTTATGAAATAAGGTGTGTGGCTCAGTGATGACACACAGAACTGGTTTCTTGCAGCGATGTGAGGAAATGTTGGTCAAGAGAAAGTAACATAGTTTAAAAGCTAGTCATTTAATACTTGAAGTTTACCTGATGCTGTTATCCAGAGAAACTTACATTGATAAGTTAGAGAAACATTAAAGTCCCTCAGTCTTCAGAAATTGGTCAAAGTCAGAGTGTCCTGATAAAAAGGGTTGATGTTCTATGGTTGAATTTATTTCAATGTAAAGGCCTTGTTTCTACTTGTGAATTGCTCACACATCAAGAGAACGTGGTTAATATGTCCAATAAGTGGCAATCATGTACTGTGTATATATCTTTGTAAGGTACTCCCATCTCAGCTGAGCTTCTTCTGTGTTTACCCAGGATGCCGCTGGCTCGCAGCCTGTCTGTCACGTCCCTGTCAGGACTAGAGGAGTGGGACGAGGAGTTCGATTTGGAGGACGCTGTTCTTTTTGAAATTGCATGGGAGGTCGCTAACAAAGGCAAGTGTTTCTGTGTGTGTTTTTGCATTGTGTACATTTGTTATTGCATTTACTTAAAGTTAACTAATAAGTCATGAAAATACATAAATGGTATGTGTATATGAACACAGAATGAAAGAAAAAAAAAACTACAAATATTTATTTTCTTCTGTTTTCCCGTATCTTCATGTCTGATCTTGTTTATTTACAGGGAAATTATAGTTTAAAGAGAGACCAATCATCATAATAATCTATATGTATCAGGTTGAATCACATTATATCTTTCTCTCCATTTTGTGTGTGTAATCATGGCGCCTTTGCTGCACGTGTGAAGTTGGAGGCATCTACACCGTCATCCAGACCAAAGCCCGTCTGACCTCGGAGGAATGGGGGGAGAACTATTTCCTGGTGGGTCCCTACGTGGAAAGCAACGTGCGCACTCAGGTGGAGCTGATCGAGCCCACCAACCCCGTGCTGAAGAGAACCATTGACAAGATGAACTCCAGTGGGTGTAAGGTACTACCGCACATACACAGCAAACACATGCGCCTCTGAGTTAAATTTATTCCACTCAAGGACGGTCAAGGACTACACATAGTTGGATTATGGAGTGAGATTTGTGAATATGTGTGGTGAAGGTGCACTACACTTAAAAACCCAGTCAGAGATCATTCTTAGCCCCTCTTTCATACCTGCCCCCCTTGCTCTCTGCTTAGCCTTCTGTCCCGGACCATGTCTCTAAACCCTGTGACATTTGCTCATAAAGGTTAGAGGTTGTATCAGTGTCTCTCTGTTTCTCTCTCTCTCTAAGACACACACCAGAAATAGATGACTGTCAGTGTGTGTGCGCACGCGTGTGTGTATCTATGTGATACTTTTAATGCTTTGTGCTGTGTCACTCTGGGAGTGCTGTGGAATTGTGGGTCAAGGCTGGGAGTGGTAGTGGTACTACTTTAAAGGGATAGTGCAGCCTTTTCAACAAAGCCTATCTGGTTTACCTTGGCTCACGCGACCTTTAAACTCATGACAGACCAGCACTAGAGCACATTTAGTTTGGCTGAAAACATGTCTCTCTCAAAAGATATTTAGGTCATGTATTAAAACATTAAAGTAAGTCCTGCATTTCAGTTTAGGTGTGCTTGAAGCAGTTCTGTGTCGGCCAGGAAAAATTTAATCAAGGTCAAGCTTGGACTGTGGGGTACAAATATGTTTTTGTTACTTTGATGTAAGCCTTGAAAATAAAGTACTTTTAGATTAGAGACAGAGGGACTTGCCCATTTATCTTTGTAGTAAAACACACTTAAAGTAAATAGCTGATTATTGCCTCTAACAGTTGAGTTGCTGTTGCAGCTGCTCTTAAAGTGGTTTCAACTATTTTTTTTGTAAAATGATGGTTCAAATCATCAAACTTTTCTCACTTAAAGTAATCATGGGAAAAATATGCTCTCATCCATGGGTCATGTGTGGCATAAGGACTACAAGTGATCCCTCCCCCTCTCACCCTGTTCTTCATTTCCCCCCCAGGTCTACTTTGGGCGGTGGCTTATCGAGGGCAGTCCCTACGTTGTTCTGATTGATGTCGGGTTCACCGCCTGGTCTCTGGACACCTGGAAGAGTGAACTGTGGGAGCTCTGTGACATCGGCGTGCCGTGGTTCGACCGCGAGGCCAACGATGCCGTGCTGTTTGGCTTCCTGACGGCCTGGCTTCTGGGAGAGGTCAGCAGCTCACACTTGGAGAAGTGATACAATCATTTCTGTAATATCTAAATGTAAAATGTTTTAGCTGCATACTGCATGTTTATGTAGACAAGCAAGACTGATTATTAGGAGGTCCTTGAAAAGTCTGAAAAGGTTGTATAATAGAAATGTCAAAACCTAAATATGTGAAAAAGAGCTATGTTGGTGTGTATGTGTGTAGTCTACACTGACCTTGTTTTTTTTCCCATAATGCAGTATGCAGCCCAGAGTGAAGAGTCTCCACGCATTGTGGCCCATTTCCATGAGTGGTTGGCTGGCCTGGGTCTGGTGTTGTGTCGACACAGACAGCTGCCCGTCGCAACCATCTTCACCACTCACGCCACACTGCTGGGACGATACCTGTGTGCTGGAAATGTGGACTTCTATAACAAGCTTGCAGACGTATGTGTGTATGTACCTGTGTATGTTTTATTACACAGGACTGTATTAAACAAGGACTAATTAAAACAACTGTCATACTGACTTCTTCTGTAGGTACATTTAACATAATTATGTTTAATTTCTCTCTCTGTTTGTGTCTCATTCAGTTCAATGTAGATAAGGAAGCAGGTGATAGACAGATCTACCATCGCTACTGTTTGGAGCGGGCGGCTGCTCACTGCGCCCACGTCTTCACCACTGTGTCACAGATCACGGCCATTGAGGCAGAACATCTGCTCAAGAGAAAACCAGGTGAGTGGAGATGAACTGATGTGTGAAATTCAGAAACTTCCTCTGTGGTTGCAGAATCTTTTTTTATTAGACAGACAGACAGACAGACAGACAGACAGAGTACTTTATTAATCCCTTTGGGAGGTTCCCTCTGGGAAATTGGCATCTCCATCGCTTCTCATATATTGCACTGTTTAAATATAGAATACAAAGAATAAAATTGAATATAAAATAGAAGATAAAAAATATATAAAATCTAAAAATGGACATAATAAATTAGGCAGTAGAGATAGCAGGAATTTGAATCAAAATAGGCAGTTGTAGGACTAAAGAAAATATGTGTATGTGTGTACCTGAGTCTAGCAGCAGTCTAATAATTATTATTATTTTTTACAAAAACCCAGCTAAGTTTTAGAGTTAAAGTTTAGCTGAATTCTCTGTCTTGTCTCTGTCGTCACACGCAGACATCGTCACTCCAAACGGGCTCAACGTGAAGAAGTTCTCTGCCGTGCACGAGTTTCAGAACCTCCACGCTCAGAGCAAGAATCGGATTCAGGAGTTCGTCAGGGGACACTTCTACGGGTCAGTCCAGAGACCCCACAACACACATTACGTTGTTCAGAATACTATCAGCACTACACTTTCACTAAGTTTTTCTGCGCATTATCAAAATCAAGTCATCAATTTTATTCTGTCTGATAAGAAAGAGACAAATCAAATTCTGAAAAATATTGTACTTATTATCCGATTAAATTGAAAAATGAAGAGAACATGTGAACACTGTAAGTGCTACACTCTCCCAGCTCTGTTGAAAGACTTTGGTTTGTGTTTGGTTTGTCCTTCAGGCATCTTGACTTCAACCTGGACAAGTGTTTGTTCCTCTTCATCGCTGGAAGGTATGAGTTCTCCAACAAAGGAGCCGACATCTTCCTGGAAGCTTTAGCCAGACTCAACTATCTACTGAGAGTAAGTGTGTGTGTTGGCGAAGTTGTCTGAACAGATGTGGCCATGTCTTCAAGTGTTTATGTGTGTGAAGGAGAAGGAAGAAGGTGAATCCTAGCGGTGACCCCATGGTCCTGTATGATCTTTCTGTTGCAGGTCAATCACAGTGATGTGACAGTCATTGCGTTCTTCATCATGCCAGCCCGGACAAACAACTTCAATGTGGAGACCTTGAAGGGCCAAGCAGTCAGGAAACAGCTCTGGTGAGGTTTCTTCATATGGTTCACAGGATAAAGCACCAAAATGACTCTAACTAGAACATTATGAACCAAACAGCCAGGGTGCTACTTTCATCCATACCCCTGTCACCATCAGAAATAATGATATCAACTTGGAAAAGTGTCTGTAGTTGCATTATTTTATTTGTCTTTCCTTTTGTCCCTAACAGGGATACTGCTCAGACTGTGAAGGAACGCTTCGGAAAGAAACTTTATGAGTCACTTCTAGTGTGAGTTGTCAGCTTTCAGTCCACTTGATTCAATTCAATTCAATTTTATTTGTATAGCGCCAAATCACAACAAAAGTTATCTCAAGGCACTTTACATACAGAGCAGGTCAAGAGACCCGACAACATATAGAGACCCAACAGTTCCCATCATGAGCAAGCATTTGATGCAACAGTGGCGAGGAAAAACTTCCTTTTAACAGGCAGAAACCTCGGACAGAAACAGGCTCAGTGATGGGCAGCCATCTGCCATGACTGGTTGGGTTGAGACAAAGAGAGAGTGAGGGAGAGAGAGAGAGAAAGGGAGGGGGGGTATGACAAGCAGCAATACGATGAAACCTGTAAGATGTGGAATGGCTTTGTTTTATAACACTATTGAATAAGAAGTACGAAGAGAGTAAGAGACAACCTGCTTAATACCAAAAAGTCTGTTTCTAAACAAAATCTTGAAGTTTGCCATCAAATCTGGATTTATAACAATTCATGATAATAAATATTCTATTGTAGTAGAAACCCAACTATACATCTTTCAATTGAAGTCACAGATGATCAAGCTCATCATTTCACAAGTTTTCCTTTAAGTCTAAAACAAGCTGTTTCTGTTAGTGGGCAGCTGCCAGATGTGTCGAAGATGCTGGACAAAGAGGATTTCACCATAATGAAGCGTGCCATCTTTGCGACTCAGAGACAGTGCCAGCCTCCAATCTGCACCCACAACATGCTGGAGGACAGCAGTGACCCCATCCTAAACTGCGTCCGCCGTATCGGCCTTTTCAACAGCTCCGCCGACCGTGTCAAGGTATGTCAGTTGTCAGTAGTGCATAAATGATACAAAAAAATGATCACCCTTGCAAGATTTCCTCTCACCTTTGTACATATTGTTGTGCACCCAAGGTTTCCTAAATCCTCCTATCGTAAGGTTTCTGCATGTGTTAATATTGCAAATACTCCCTCTCTGATAAAGCAAGGCTTCTCCCTTCTTTAGATTATCTTCCACCCAGAGTTCCTTTCATCTACCTCTCCTCTACTTCCGATGGATTATGAGGAGTTTGTAAGAGGCTGCCACCTCGGTGTCTTCCCTTCTTACTATGAGCCTTGGGGCTACACACCAGGTATGGCTCATATGCACTGACAAGGTGTTTCTATGTTACATTATATAACAAATTGTAAAACATTAATCAGGCCTTGCTGTTTCTGTCACTGTCAGCTGAGTGCACAGTCATGGGAATTCCATCTATCTCAACCAACCTGTCCGGCTTTGGCTGTTTCATGGAGGAACACATAGCAGACCCCTCAGCATATGGTGCGTTTCTCACACTTTATCTGCTCCATTCCATAATGATTCTCAAAGCTTGCCTTTAAAAAGATGCACGGGGATAACTATTGCTTTCTTTCACATCATGCTCTTTCTTTTTCTGCAGGTATTTACATCCTGGACAGGCGGTTCCGGGGGGTCGACGAGTCATGTAACCAGCTCACTTCCTTCCTGTTTCAGTTCTGCAAGCAGAGCCGGCGCCAGCGGATCATCCAGAGGAACCGGACTGAGCGTCTCAGTGATCTCTTGGACTGGAGATACCTCGGCAGGGTGAGATTCCAAATCCCCAAAGCACTCATTTTGTTCTTGTGATAACTTCCAGATGATTGAATATTGTTTTTCTTCTGCTCTAGTATTATGTATCTGCTCGTCATATGGCCCTGGCTAAAGCCTTCCCTGACACCTATATGTATGAACTTCAAGAGCCAACCTCAGTAAGTTCATTATTTACTGCATTAATGTAAGTGAAATCTTTACACCTCCACCCGCTGCTTTGAGATTCTGAAGCCTTTTGCTTCTTGTCCTCAGACCTCAGGCTTCCGTTACCCGCGACCGGCCTCTGTGCCACCGTCTCCAGCTCTGTCCCGCCACTCCTCCCCCCACCACAGCGAGGCGGAAGACAACGACGAAGACGAACGCTACGACGAGGATCTGGAGGCGGAGAAGGACCGGGTGAACATCCGCCAGCCCTACTCCCTGCCGTTCAAAAACAAGTCTTCTGCTGCCCTGGGGGCCAATGGAAATGGCAATGGTGTCGCAAGCGAGAAAAACTGACACTCGTGCACATACACGCATACAGTACAGCACTAAACCTCACTAGTGAAACCTTATCTGTGGCAATCGTTCAAGTCATCCACGTACTCAGAAACTTTATACGCGAGTGCAGTCGTGTGGACGCGAGTGATAAATTTAATATTGGCTCTCGTTGTGAAAAATCGCCTCACTGTCAGTGTCTTCCCAACATGTGCGTACCTCAGAATTTTTGAAAAAAAATACCTGTCAGTTTTGATAAGTTTTGTTATCGTTTCAGTTACACCAGCAGTGCGACCAGTGGTTTTGCTTTGTGGAGTGGATGCAGCAGCTAGAAAGGGCTCAGCATGGAAAACAAATCGGGATTGCTGGATTTTTGTAGTGTACTAACACTGGATAACATAGGTCTAAAGTAATGAAAAAATAGCAGAGGATTCTTATGAGTCTGTTTTTATACTTGATTCAAAGGTGGTTAGAGCAGAGAAAACAGTATGACCTCCCTTTTTACCAGCTTGTCATCTTTACACACTCAAAGCAGGATCAGCTCTTTTCCTGGTAAAAAACAAAACAAAGGTTATTGTAATGAGAGTGTGAGTTGTTGTGAAGACCCACAAAGAGTACCAGTTCTTTTTACTTGTGTTTGGCTTAAAAAGTGTGTTGACGATTCAGTGCTTCAAACACAACTGTCCACCTTGTAGCATTTTTCTTGTTGCCTTGTTTACTTCAAAATGCCCCAGAATGGGAATGAAATGTAGAACACGCACACACACAATGACAAATAGCATCATCAAAAAAAAGAGATGCTGCTAGTGTTCTCATTGTGAGAGAAGTGTTCGTGTTTGTTTTCATTTTCTTTCTGCGCCTTACTGTACAACAGTGACGATCCTCCACGAATAACCTCACACTCCTTTTCACGTGTCTGTGTGTGTGTGTGCTTGTGTGGACGTGGTTATTCCTGGGTTTCCCTTATTATGGCAAGTATTTATTTGTGAAAGAAACAGAGGTGAGACAGGAAAACAAAAGACTGTGTCCTGAGATGACATCATTTTTTTAAGGTGAAGGACATAGAGAAAGGGTTGGAAAGTTGTTTGTAATGAAAGAAGGAAAATGGTTTTATCAGGCATGTACACTCCCTGTAAGAGTTTTATCATTTGTTACAATCTTGCACCAGATGAACTTATAATAAAGTTTAAATATATAGACCTATTGGTGTTTTATAATTGATAACTGGCTCTTCATTGTTGGTATGCATACAGTTTATTGGGACACAAATATTCGATCCAATATCTACAGGTTTTCCAGTTCTTGGTAACATACACATCCAGTGACACCATCCACACAGTTCACACCAGTGTAAACCCTCTGATTTAGCTGGAAGTGGATCTTCTTGCTGTCCTGTTCTCTTCTGCTTCAGCACAAGTAAACCCGGCCCCCATGACCTTTACAAACTGGAAGAAAAAAAAAATGATAGAAAAAGAAATGACAACAATTCTGGCTTACACAAATAAACTCAAGAGTTTTTTCTGATTCTGACCTAAGCTGACATTAATTACATCATTGTTTCCAACAGACTCTAGTAGACTGTGGTGACATTTGCTCAAGTACAGTACTTTGGTATTTCACAGTTTTCAGATATTTCTACTTTAAGTATTTCAATCTTATGCAACTTTATACTCCACTGCATTTCAGAGCTAAATAATCCACTTTTTAAAGTATGTTTTTGGGCATTTGTTAGCTTTTTGACTACAGACAGAAATGGTCGGTGCTCTAACCCCTAAAAATAATTTCATATCTTTTTATAGCACATATGCTTCTTAATTCACATTTCAAATTAAGATTTTATATGAAAAAGATCTGTTAAAGATCTGCTCCAGACCCCTTACAAAAAGGTGTCTTGTTGAGGTCCATTATCACATTTCAGATGTCTATGAGACACCACCTCTAAACTTCAAAGATGATTTCATTCAAATAATTGCTTCAGAAGAATTTTTTCCTCTTTTCAACCCCATGAATCCTCTTATTACCACTCAGAACTCACCAAGTAAACTATTCCAGAAAGAGTTGTATGTTGCACTGCCGGTTACAGCTCCGAGTTTGGCTGGATTCCTCCTCACTGTGTGCACTGAGAAGCCACCAGGCCCAGTCACCTCCACCTCCACCACATGGTAGTCACTTAACCTGGGGCAGAAAAAGGCATGAGAAGCGTGATTCAAGCAGATATGAAAGGCTGCATTAAGTCAGTCAAAGACTAAGAAAGACTCACGCCGTGTCGGACACAATCTCTCCCCGAACACCAGTAAAGCCGAGCGTTCCTGCTGCCACCGCCGCCGCTGCCATGGTGTTAACATTGTTTGGAGCGAGTGGGCACAACTCTGCCACCGAGCCTCCGAATAAAACACGTCGACCCTCATCCTCCGTCCAATCTGAGAGGACGTCTCCCGTCAGCCGGAAGCAGGACGGGTGCTTGGACATTCTTATAAACAAAGCCTGAAAACAAGTCAAGTTCAGGCAGAACACAATAAGGTTTACCAGAGTACTAAGATAAAATTATAGCTTATTTGTCATTTTCTTAAATCCTAATTATAATTTTATTTCTGGGTACAATTATGCTCCATATGCCAGGACATAAATGGTAAATGAAAAAGTAGGCTTAAAGAAGCTTAAAAAACACTACACCTGCTCTACGCCAGTGTTACCTTCAAGCCCCCACTATCATCCAGCCTCTGGATATCCTGGCCTCCCCATAATGCACCACTGGGGACGTAGAGCGTCCTACCATACTTCTGAGCCGCCTGACGCAGCTTCTGGTTCAGATCAGGATCAGAGAGGGCCGAGGGAGAGCCCACCTGAGAGGAGGAGAAATAAAGGCCCAGAAGAGGAAGCCAGGATTCTGTGATCAACAGTCGAAACATTGTGTCAGCTTGTGTGTTAAGTGTTATTTACTCTTATCTTTTATCTAACTCTCCATATACAACACTACAAAAATCAAAAGTTTTTGAAACACCCTGCTTATATCTCATGCTTCCCCTTCTCAAATTCATTAGCTTCAACACATCATGAAACAGCTATTTTCAAATTCATAGACAGATCTATGATTGGTACAAAATAAATAGGAGCAAATCAAAGCAATGACAGTAAAAACAAAAAGAAATCTCACCATGAAATGAGAATTAGACAGGAAGTGAACCCCAAATTCTTTCACTATCTGCGGATGGCACACCTCTACAATCACATCACATTGCCTGCAACACACAGTGATTATTAATTAAACTTGAATGCTGTCGAAAGTTAGGATCATTCTGGGATGCACAGAGATGATATAAGCTGCCAATATTTTGCATATGGGTTTATAATACATGTGTGTGTTGGCACCTGCTTGTGAAGGATGACAGATCACCAAGTATGAGCTCATCAGGAACTAAACCTTTGAGCTTGTCAGTATTTCTGTTCCAAACGAAAGCCAGAGTGAGACCGAGAGCAGCTCCATCTTTGAGGATCCTCTCCACCAGGTACTGACCTGAATCACACACACACACAAATGCAGTAGGATACTTTTTGTGACAGTATGATACATTTGGATTATAGAAGATTACAAAGCATGAATAAATTTAAGCAAAAGGCTCGTGAGGATGTATATCAGAAAGTATGTGTGCAATCTGAAAGGGGGAGTTCAGACCTAGATGTCCATATCCTACAACTCCAATCCTTTGGGAAGAGGACCCGGTTGCCATGTCCTGTGCTGAGAAAGCAAACATGCTATGAAAATCCCAGACTTGACAACACAAACCAGAAACTCACACATGAATGTCTGCTTTTGACCTTCACTTATCTCTTCTACCTTAATCTCCACTTGATCAGTGTATCACTTGCTATTTATTGCTCTACTTACCAGATAGTCGCACACCGCTCCAATGCGTCTCCCAACTTGGTTCCACGACTTCAGCAGTTGTGGGGCAAGCACGGTTCAAAGTTTAAGTCAGAGAGACAATAGTTAATGATTGTTAGTTCATAGATGTGTGGAATTATCACATGCTGGTCTCCTCCTCCATCCATTTCATTCAGAATCTCTGGCAAAGTGCAACAAAGATGTGACACATTAAGCATGAAATGATATTGTTACATGTGCTGCACATCAATCAAGATGTTTACATTTCTTTTATTTGTCCCGGACACATGTGACTATTCTTTTTTTGTAAATCAAATACAGCTTTGACAAACAGTAATGACTCCATCAGAACTATTTTCTCTCTAGTGATCCAGTTCATTTTGCATCACCTACAAGGTTCAGAGGTACGGTTCAAAGGATTTCCCCAAAGGAAGTCCCTCTCTGGTAAGAATGTGGCCCACTATTAATGTGTCATGAGCAACAATTATCAGAAGTACACACGTACAGTGAAATTAGAAAACAACCTTTGTCATAAGTTTACTGCTGGTTCAACTTTGCTCATGTGTCGATGTCACCGATGTATTCTAGCTGGAGAGGTCAAAGGTCAGCTGTTTGTCCATGAGAGCTCAAAAACAGGGACAACATTGATTATCAGAGTGCAAAGATTGGTCCAAAGTTCACTGGTGTGGAATACCAACAGACTGAGAGACGCAGCAGAGATTCGAGACGGGGGGGAACAGGAGAAGAAGACAAGAACATCAGAGGATTATATGTGTCAGTAACCACCACTGTGAAGGCAGAACGGCAAAGACAGAAGAAGATAGAAGGTGACAAACAGGACAAGTTCATCCAACTGAGACGTCTGCTGGAGCCAACGTGCTGATTTTGAGAAGATGGACATCCTGGAGACAGATGCCTACGACAGGCGGCAGAGGAGAAATATGGTACCTAAAATCCATTTTCTCTTATTTAACATTATTGTTAATTAGTACAGTACAGAAATTGTAATTGAATAGTTGCTTATGTTACATTTTCCTCGTGGACAAAATATTCTAAAAATCATCATCTCAGCATTCTCTTGAAAATTAATTTTCTGTGTCTCCCCATTTCTTTCTGTTCTTCCCTCTCTATCAGTCCTGTGCTCTCCTTTTCTCCCTCTTGCCCTTCTTTTTGTCCTCAGCTCTGTACTTCTACCTGTGGACTCCCGACTTGCCCGCGTCCATCACGGCTGCAGGTGTCAAATCAGCACCAACGCTCCTCCTGGCAGCAGTAGTGCTCAGCTGGAACAGAGGTCAGAGTGTCCTGGGTGTGGTGGGGGCACTTGTCTTCTCTGCTGTCGGTGACTGCTGCCTGGTGTGGCCTGAGCTCTTTTTGCATGGTAAGAGCCAATTTTGTCCAAAATTTTAACATTTTTATAGATACAAATTAATTGGACATTGTGCCCATTACTTAGAAAATAGATTTGCAGTGTCCTTTTTTTTTTTCCGGAAACGGTCTCGTAAAAAAGCTGCAATATTTGCATTGTGTAAATAATTAACAAATAATTATATAATTAAACCAACTATTCATTTATTTTACTCGTTAATTTCTTGTATGTCCTTAACATTTCACACATTTGTTTCAGGAATGGGTGCATTTGCTGTGGCTCATCTGCTGTACACAATCGCCTTCTTCTCTGGTCATTATGCAGCATATCGCTCCTCCTCTGGGATCGCATTTATATTTCTCATCCTGTTGGTGTCGGGAGGAGGTTTTTACATCTATCTGTATCCATTCCTGCAGAAGGCGCCAAACTCAGATATGATAACTCCTGCTGTAGGGCTCTACATTTTCTTAATTGTTCTAATGGGAACGTCAGCCATCAGAACCGGCCACATATCAACGCTGGTTGGAAGTTTGTTCTTCATGCTGTCTGATATGTCGCTGGCGTTGCAGGTTTTCAAGGTGACGCCACCAATGTCGCATGGTCATCTTATTGTCATGGTGACATATTATTTGGCACAGCTACTAATAGCTGTGGGCGATGTATGGGCAGTGGAGAACAAGGATGACTTTGCAAAATGGAAGAGGTCCTAAAAAACATCCCTGTAGCATCCCTAAGAGTAATGAAAGTAAGTACCTCCCTGACCCTTGTAAAATCCAAAAAACTGCCTGTAGATACCTCTTGCAAGTCTTGGAGTTTTTTTAATACGAACGTCTCAAATACAGCAATAAAAGGAAGATAAACATAACAAGGTCGGTCCTCCCACTGGTCAGGACTTGACATTTAGAGACTGAGGAAAAGAGCAGCTTGCAACTCAAGATATCTTATTATGTGTTTCCAAATTGTATTTGATATTTCAACGATCATACTAACAGTCATGACATTTTAAAATACCAGCCTCCAAACAAGATTGAAAGAAATTCAATAAATATCAGTTATATCAGTATTCAGATTTGTGCCAAAATACTTTAATCAGTGACATCCATGTTTATGTGTAGGTTGTGTATGTGGCGGCAATGTTTTCCACTTGCGAGTTAGCCATTGTATGTATATAAATACTCTGATTTGTTTTGTTAATAATAAATAAATATGGTGTAAAAGATAAACAATGATGTCCATAATTCTGAGTCATGTTTTAAGAGACAATTGTCTGAAATGAAATGAAAGTACTCATGATTCAGACAAACCTACTATACAACACATGAAAAATGAGTTGTGCATGTAACTAAGTAAACATTGGGATGTAAATATCAACAATTAAAAAAGAGAATACTTTACATATTAACCATTATGGAGATGCCTGGTATTACAAGTAGATATGAAAAACAAACACTGGAGTAAAATAACAGCTGACTTCAAAAAGTATTTTATACATATAGAGGTATTTACACAGTAAAATCCAGCTCCTGGATTACATGCATAATATGGACAACATCTGTCGTAACAGATAAAAACATTGCTTGGGATCCATGAACCACATCATGAATGTTGTGTTACATCTTTGCACACTGATACTAAAACAGGTGAGGTAAATAAAACTTCAGCGATCCATCCCATTTTCATCTGATTGCTGCCCACGGAAACACATAATCCTCAAACGCTCGCTGAAGTCCAGTTCTTCCTGTTAGAAAGGAAAATGTGACTTTAAAAGCTGTGCCATATACAACAATTAAATCTAGTCCAAGGTTGTTGTTTTTTTTTTTAAACAATATCTTCATTGGCTAAGGATTCTAATTCACTTATAAAAACTACATGTTGGCATTTAGTTTAGACTTACTACTGTACATAACGCTTCCACAGCACTAGATTTTGCAGTCATGCCTAGTTTTGTACATTAGAGAACTGTCATAACTATTGCTTCTGCTTTAGAAGTAAGAAAATTTTTAAAACACAATTCTAGGTATCAAAGATACCAATTAAAACTTGGACCCAGTTTTACCATCTTCTACCATCAGGCTCAAAGACACGGGCATTACCTGACTCTCTTCTTTTCCCTGGAGCTCTCTGGATCGCTGCCTGAGAAACTCCTCCAGACCCAGAGCCGGATTCCTGCAGTCTTTGAGACCCTGTGGACAGTCTTCCACCAAACTAGGCAGACATCAGAAAATACTAGTTACTAATGTGAACCATGATTTAATGTCAACTTCTTCATGTTGAAGACAGCGAGGTAGAGAGTCTTCCTTACCTGCAAAGGGCACCAAGCACATGTTCATGGAAAGGCGAGTGTGGTGTACGGAGAACAGATACCAGCTGCTGTACCATACCCATGGAGACAACTGTGTCTGAATGAAGGAGGAAACAGATAGATATATTAGACTTAAAATGAATGAGTCCCAGAATCGGTTCAGTAAAGGAGAAACCTTACATTGTCAGTACTAACATGCTAAATAAAGCAATGGTTGACTAAAAAGTTGAACATCAGTCACTAAATGATGACAAGGCTCATCAAGTCTCTCCTACTTAAGTTTTCCAAAAACTGTCTAAAACTATAAAAACAACTACAGCCAAGTTTCTAAAATACCTCAAAACATGAGCAGCCAGCAGAGAGAACATAAGTCTGCTATGATTTGAACTTGATTTGAACTTTAGCAGCATCAACTGCATAAAAGCTATTTCGTCCAGTTCAGTGCAGATTTTGAAAACTGTATAAAAAAAAAAAAAAAAAAAAGATGCATAGCTGTTCACATGTGTATTTTGAATACATTTACATAGATAAGGTGGTTGTAACTCAAGAGGGAGCTTAGAAAGAACCAGCCAAACTGAGCGAGCAAAGAATTGTGAGTTTACTGACATAACCAGCTGAGAATGTTCTATAAATAAATACTGTAAAGTAGTTAACCATGTCTTTCAATGCTAGCATAAATGGAGGACCCTTCCTGACTAAAGCTTTTGAGGATAAAAGCTGCAATAAATTTTTATTTTCATATTTCTTTGTTTTATACCACTGACTGCAGATTCCTTGCGGACAGCAACATATCAGAGAGACTCCATTGAACATGTGTGTCACCCAGCATTGAAGATGTACTAAATCTCAAACAAACTGGAGGAGTCTAGTCTCCCAAGATCAAAAAATCCACACCTTAATCTAATGGCACTGTCCTGTTTCAATGCCTCTTCCCTTCGTACCTTTCTGTTCGGGATGCGACGTCAGCAGGTTGAGTAGAAGGAATGCCGACTTGGTCCTGAGCTTCTCGTTCTCCGACTGCATACCTCGCATGAGCACCGAGAAGCCATCGTGGGCCAAGAAAGCCTGGAGTCCTGCTTCCTGCTCTCGAACCAGACCTACAGTCATAAGAGGATATAGTTACAGTTTTGTTGTGAGGTGTACTGAACATGAACCAGCATAAATGCAGACAGAATTACAAACTAGTGTAAATGTTCTAGACTCTTTTGGTGCAGTTTTAAATCTATTGAAAGATTCTGGTTCCACTACTATTCAGCATAATTACTAGGTAATTTCGAGTAGAGAGTACTGAGCATAAGTTATCATTATACTGAATTTTTGCTGAACTCTCTTAGATACTCACATGACACAGCATAAAGTGCTTTTACTCTGACGGTGGGGTGGGGGTCTGAGTCTGTCAGCTGCAGCAGTTTGGGAAGCGCCCCGATGCCCAGCAAGTGGACCTGCACCTGCGGCATGTTCTGGGCACAGGAAGCAATAAGCTCAGCAGCACGCCACCTCAGTCCACTTTGGGCGTGACACAGATACTGGGAGAGGCATAATTCCAGTCCACCAAGAACCATCAGGTCTGTGAAGTAAAGGAGGAAGGAAAACATTTTATCCATAACGTCTATCAGATAATGTCTCTAGATCCATGGTAAATCTGATCTATAGACTGCTTGGAAAATATTGATTCCAATGCAATTCATTACAAACCTCTAGCATTGTCCAGGTTCTCACACAACTCTGACAGCATCTCAAAGGCTGATTCTCGCTCATCTTCCTCATCTTCATCCCTCTCCTCCTCTCCTTCTCTCTCCCTTTCATTCAATCCCTCCTTGCACAAGACAGCCAGGCACTGTTTCATCTGCTCCGCTTCATCCACCTGCCACTTGGAGACTTCAGCAAGAGCATCTCTCAGCCATGTTTTCCTCTGTAACAAAGATGAGGCAAGGAATAGAATCATGCTGGAGCAGGTACAGTGTAATGAAAACAGCACTCTTGTCTCCTTATCAGTATGAGTTTAACTCCGGTGGAGACTAACTGAGGTGAATTAATTTGAACCCAGCAAAGTCTGTGTGAGTAAGAGTATCTGCCCAAGGCATTCTAAGATTTGAAATTCATACAGCAGACAGTTACCTCCTCTGACATGGGTTCAGCAGGCGCAGGTCCCTCTGCGGCTGATCCAGCCTCCACTGCCAGCTGTAAGACCCCCTGAAGGTTCTGGGGATATCTCCTGTTCTGTCTGTCTTCTGCCATGATGGGCACAGCTAAAGAGAAAGACAAGAAACATCAGCAAGACAAGGACAACTGGATTTCAGACAGGTCATACAGTAGTATGGGGCAGGAGCTGAGGACATGAAGCCCAAACACATGAAGCAATGCCAGAAGACAGATTTTAACTTGAGTGGGTCATCTGACTTTACTGCAAAGATGCTAACACCTCCCTGGAATACCTGTAGGATCACAATCAGGGGGTTTGGTAGTAACATCCCATTAATTCACACTAGTACACTAGTAAAATCATGATCAAAATCTTTTAAAATGATAGAAACACAGTAGCCCAACATAAGCCACGCTCATCACAACAGGCCACAGATTCTCATTTAGCTACGGATAACATCGACTCTCATTGACAGAATTAGTTTGTCCATGACTTACCTTTACAACAGTCTTATAAAACAGTGTTGAATAAGCTGACAGGCGGTTTCTCTCTGAGCTCAACACAAGTTAGCTCCCCCTTATAAACACATAAACATGAAGGCGCTAGAACATTCTAGCTAGCGAAGCTCAGGAGCAGCATGGAAGCGGCCATGCTTTACCGTAAACCTCGAACCAAATTGGCAAGCGAAATATATTTACCGTTCTCTTTTCTCATCTCGAGTTACTTCACTTTTCACTTTTTTCCGAGACAATTTAGTCCTTCAAAATTATCATATAGTAAAACTAACAGAAATATAACCTTAGTATTTAAAAGGAGCATTAACAATCCCGACTACATTAACATATTTAAGGTAAATTAGTGACGTTTATAAGTGCGACATTCAGAGAGTATCAGAAAGCGAGAGAAGTAACGCATGCGAATAGCTATTTTATGTAATATATACGTTATCTATACGTAACATAAACATTTTGCAGTACAAGTGATTTAATATGTGTAATAATATATGATACAAGACTGATAAAAGCATATAATATACTTCATTTTTAACGTACTGTTATCTTCTTGGATAGCAGCAAATTTGCTTAAATCAGGTCAAGAAGATCCAAAAACCTGCAGTTTGGCATTTTGTCTCATCAAGGGCCTTTATTATTATTATTATTATTATTATTATTATTATTTTAAAATCACGGCCACTCTCGGCTTCCGTAACCTACTTGATGTAACAAAATTGATCGTGTTTTTGCAGCCCTGTCTGCTGCTTGGAGCGACAGCTTTGGAGTTGACTAAGTTTCTCTTGACTTTCTGATTATCTTTGGTTGGTTTACCCATCCAAGATGGCGGCGCTTGTGGGACTGCGTGCATGTTACTCCGGTAAAATCGCTTAATTCTTTTGTAGTATGTGACCCTAAGTGTATTTCTGACGGATTGTTGTTTCATAACTGTCTGGGTTGTTCAGCACAACAGAATATGTTGTTTGAGTCTGTAGATATATGACCGAAGATGAAAAAAGAGGTGATGCTGTCTCTCCCGATAGCAGCGCAAGGTCACGTTACCCAGCGTGTTAGCTTACAATACAGCAAGCAGAGAATGAGGACAGACTGATGAATGATGATTGAACTACCTAATATTATAGACAGCTTAATGTTTAGATAGCTTATTAGCACATTTGAATGAGAATGACACTGTCAAGTCTCAAATGTGCTCGTTAGCTTGATGCGACCTGCTGCAGAGCCGCATTAGCTAACCTTACTTGATGTAAGCAATAAAAATTTTAACCATGATTCAAACTCTGACAAAGTCCCAGTCCTATCATCGGACAATTCAGATGGATTTTGACGTTTGACATTCAGTGCAGGTGCAAAACAGCTTAAGCTTTCCTTAGCTTTTTTTAAATTTAAATAAATAACATAACATTTCCCCCTGCTGCTTACACGTAATAAATAGTAATTATTCAGATTTGTTTGGACAGCCAGCAAAGCTGTGTGAGGTAAACACTTCTAATAAGAAATGGGCGACATCTTATAGTTATCGGGTGTCTGATTGAAAATGAGTGAAACTGATTTAAAACAATCACGTAGAATATGAAAATATTTTGCTGTGAGATTTTAAGAAGCAGAGTTTAAACTTTTGTCATCGACCTAAAATACATTCACAAAGTTTCAGTGCTTGTATTGTGACAAGAAACAGTTTATAGGCACACATTCTGGTGGAATTATAGGATGAGATACACTTGATTATTCTCATTATTAGCCATGATTTACGTCTGTGTATTTCTCATATTTTAATTTTATCTTCTCAGCACTTCAGCTTTCGTCACCCAGCCTCCTGCACAGCTCCTTCAAATTGGTGGGTATGCATAAAACTGCAGTCTACAGACGTCTTTAACATGGACTTTGTATTTTATAATTCATTTTATAACTCTTTGGTTTGTCATTGTCTTGTCTAGTGTGCTGTGCCTCTGGGTCGGCGGACCTTTGCTGCTGAGGCGAAGAAGACATACAGCAGAGACAAGCCCCATGTCAACATTGGAACAATTGGCCACGTTGATCACGGCAAGACAACCCTGACTGCAGCCATCACGAAAGGTAGAATCCTAGCTTTTACTCTTCCCACATGCTGAATTATTTAATATGGTTTAAAGACTGAAAAGTCAGGACTTAATTTTCCCAACTTGCTCAAGAAATCAGAAATGTGACCTTCATGTATTTTTGGGTCCTCAGTGCTCGCTGACGCTGGTGGTGCTAATTTTAAAAAGTACGAGGACATTGACAATGCCCCTGAAGAGAAGGCCAGAGGAATCACCATCAATGCCTCTCATGTTGAATACACCACAGCCAACAGACATTATGCTCACACAGACTGTCCTGGTCATGCTGACTATGTCAAGGTAATCTGCTTTACTTCTACAAAGTGCCTGGAATTGACCAGGCCAAGAAAGTTCAGAACATGATGCAGCTTTGTTGATATTTTAGCTGATCAGAACTCTTGCTTCACTTAACTATTTCAAGTATTTATTTACTTAATAAGGGACTCAAAATGTAATTAGACCCCTTTACTTACCCCACTTCTTTCATTTTTCAGAACATGATTACAGGCACAGCTCAGATGGACGGCTGCATCCTGGTGGTGGCAGCCACTGACGGCCAGATGCCTCAAACACGAGAGCACCTCCTGTTGGCCAGGCAGATAGGCGTTGAGCATGTGGTGGTTTTCATCAACAAGGCCGATGCCGTGGAGGACAAGGAGATGGTGGAGCTGGTGGAGATCGAGATCCGTGAGCTGCTCACGGAGTTTGGATATGATGGCGAGAACACGCCTGTTGTCGTAGGCTCAGCCCTCTGCGCCCTGGAGGTGAGAGAAAAGCCAACAGTAATTTGTCTTACATTTTAGATAATATTGTCAGCTGCTTGGTTTTATCAGTTGCTTGCAGTAAAATTAAATGTCCAGCCAACAAAATCAAGAGCCTAAATGTGGCTCCATCATTGATAATGACTTTTTACAACATATTTAGAGTCTCTAATGTGTGGTATCTGTATGTGATCTGACTCAATGATTTTTTTTGAATTGAATGATTATTTCCTCCATCACAGAACAAACAGCCTGACCTTGGTGTGAATGCAGTGATGAAACTGCTGGAGATTGTGGACGAGCACATTCCTCTGCCCAAAAGAGAGCTGGAAAAACCTTTCCTTCTGCCCATTGAAGCGGTTTATTCTATCCCAGGTATGAAAAAACTACAAGGACTGCAGGCTGCACACACTTAAAACTGAAAAGCTAAACCTGATTAAGGAGTAATATTGGTGCTGTTAGATTATTTGAATAAATTTATACCTTTTTGTCTAGCTGCCTGTGTTCAGTGGTGTAATATTGTAACTGATGTGTATCAATTTTTTTAATAAACTGAGTCACATGAGGGTGATGCTAAAAAGTGACTTAAATTCAGGGGTTATAATTTTGTCTAACAGGCAGGGGTACGGTGGTGTCAGGCACTCTGGAGAGAGGTATCATCAAGAAAGGAGAAGACACTGAGTTTGTGGGCCACAATCGTTCCTTCAAGTCAGTGGTTACAGGTGAGTGTAAGAAAAAGCAACAGAAACCCAGAGGTAGAGCTCCTGTGTTGTTTTCACTGCACATCAACTAAACATGACAAATATACAGACAAGTGACATATTACAGTGAAAAAATGAATAATGAGCTTCCATACCGGGCTCAAGGGCTTACTAAACACTTTGAGTATGTAAATTTGTGCATTTAGATGATGAGCATCTGACTTAAAAATGCTGCTGAGAAAAGAGCTGCTACTGGTGTGTCCAAAGTTCTGTTAATTTGTATGAGTATTGGTGTATACACAGGAAATTTACCTCGCTGTCTTTCCTGTTGGGTTCAGGTATTGAGATGTTCCACAAGTCTCTGGATCGGGCCGAGGCAGGAGATAACCTGGGTGCTCTGGTCCGAGGACTGAAGAGAGAGGACGTGAGGAGAGGGATGGTGATGTGTAAACCAGGATCCATCAAGCCTCACCAAAAAGTCAAGGCCCAGGTCTGAGAGTGCACAGTTGCACACCACTGTTATTGATGAATTAGTTATATTTTTGAACAATCAGTGAATCTAAATGGCAAATTTACGATTATATGTGATCCAACAATTGTAAAGACCAAAGAGCAGTTTTAAAGGCAAACCAAGCCACACACAAAGACAAGCCACATGCCAAAGTAATGACTAGGGCCCTATAAATTCCGTTTTATTGTTTCCCAAATTCCGTTTTATTTTTTCCCAAATTCCGTTTTTTCCATTTTAATTTTTTGGAATTCCATTTTTTTTACCTTTTACTCATATTTTACCACAAAAGAGTGTGTTTTAATAATGTTTATGAATAAAATGCACACTAATTAAATAGAAATGACCTTACATTCATTGAAGCAACACAATATTGCACTTTTCCTCAATACTTTATTGCTGCTTCATGCAACACAACATTGCAGTAAGTACTTCAAATAAAAATGTTTCCAGTGAAAACAAATGACATATTGAAATAATAATAAAGAGCTCAATTAGCCTTTTTTCTCCAAGTGAAAATATGCTTGACTTTAGAAAAAAATATGACTTTTGGACAACAGGTGGTCATCACATTAATTTTTCTGCTTCCAGTCAAGAGAGTGTTGACAAAATGTACAAAATTATACGTCACCTGACACTGCTCAGCTCTGTATTTAGGCGTTAGCCTCCTATTACGTAGCTTTTTAGCAGACGGGGGGAGCGCCATGTTTTCATATGGTTTGAAAACGGGCGGGGGGCAGGGGTTGTGTCACATTGATTAGCAACCCCCGGGAACGATTGTCCAGTTTTAAGTTCCTCTTTCTCATGAAAACAACATTTCCGCGATATTCCCCATTAAAAATAAATTCCGTTTTTATTGCGCAATTCCGCGATTCCGTCCGCGATTCCGCGATCGCGGAAATTATAGGGCCCTAAATGACTATGAAGTCATTCACTCAGTTAAATATTCTTTATCTGCTGACAAAGCAATTGCTGTTTTAAAATGAATGCATAACCCACTGTTATCTAGTAAATCAAACACTGATGTGTTGTGTGGATGTGTTTGTGCTTCCTGTCTTACAGGTGTATGTTCTGAGTAAGGAGGAGGGAGGCAGACACAAACCATTTGTCTCCAACTTCATGCCTGTCATGTTCTCTCTGACCTGGGACATGGCCTGCAGAGTCACTCTGCCCGCTGACAAGGTGTGTGTGTGTGTGTCTGTCTGTCAGTAAATAGATGCTTATCAGATAGTGCCAAGTTTTGTAACTTTATGATTTTTCAGGTCTGATCTGTGAGTTAGATAACTTCTGTTGACTCACTGTCTTTGTTTAAGTAGAGATTTGGGTTGTGATGTTTTTGGATGTAAACAATGCTGCATTATAGGATGTGAGACGTGAAAATTTTAAGTTTCACAAAGATAGTATTTAATGCAAGACTGTCATTAACTTCATGCCCTTGGGAAATCAGGTAATCTTTAACTCACTTAGCTATTCACTGTGACAGAAATTTTGACCAGGGGTACCCAGTCATTTGCATTCCAGTAAATGGTGTCGGCAAAAATTGAAATCTCCCACAAAAATGAATGTACTTTTATAACACACAATAACAATACTTTGAAGGAAATTAACCACTCTCCTGTCTGTTGTTTTTGTCTTTCAGGAAATGGTGATGCCAGGGGAGGACACCTCCTTGATGCTCACTCTCCGCCAGCCGATGGTTCTGGAAAAAGGCCAGAGGTTCACGCTGAGAGATGGAAACAAAACCATCGGCACCGGCCTGGTCACAGACATCCTGACAGTTACAGAAGAAGACCAGTCCAACTGGGCCTGAAGGGAAACTACAGAGAACGCTGGGATTTGGGGGGGGGGTGCATCAGGCGTGTGAGGAAGGGAGAATGGGTGGGTGTCTGTGTCTGGTCAAATCAAATGATTATAGAAATTAACAAATACAGTACATGAAACCATGCACAAACCGGAAACAGGAAAGGACTCAAACGAATGCATGGCTATGTTGTGCAGTTCCAACCAACCAAAATATCGTAACGTTTAGCACTGTCTTTGTGTTTCAAGGCCAGACTGTCAAAATTCAGTCATTTATGTAATAAAATGTATTTAATATAAAAAGCCATCCTTTGTTTTGTTGTATTAGCTATCGCAAGCCAGATGACTTTAAAAAAAAAACACACAAAGAAGAACCAAAATGCTCTAAATGAACAAGAAATACATTACTATGTTATGTTCGTATAGAATCTGGATGAGTAAATCTGTGGTGAAAGGCTTGGCTGACAGTGAACATTGTGTGCTGCATGTAATAAGATGACTTTGCCACATGGGGGCAGCAGAGAGGTGCTTCAAGAACCTGTTTGCAGGTCTGTTGTAACAGTTTTCATCTCAAGGTGATTATTAATTATACAGACTTAGGAAGTCAGTTACATCAACTCTATGTAATTTTTTTTTTTTTGGTGAACGTCTGAGAAAATGAGTTGAATCCAATATAATCAGTCTACACATACTACAGTTTGTGGTTGATATATTTAAGATCATCAACTCCATTAGCTTTTTACGGTTTAGAGACCCATAATTTGGCCCAGAATATAGTCACCATGACTCGCTATCCTGAGAGATGGTGGAGTAAAGGTTTGACTGGTCATGCGTGCAAGGTCAGATAAAAGATTCCTTTACAAAAATATTTAAGATTTAATTGAACATTCTAATAAAATTGGGCCAAGCATGCACACCACAGTCCGGGTTCAATTCTAATTGGCAGCTGTCACTATCCAATAAATGCAAGAATCCCAAACACATAATTTAAAAAAACTTCAATTACTGCACATATACCAAAGTATTTGTTTAAAAAAAAATGAATACAATTAACTGAAAAAATTTAAAACAGTAAACACGTACAATAAAATGTTATTGGCACAACCAAAGGTCAACACACTGGAAACCAGCAAGTGTTTTGATGTACATGGTACTGTACTAAAATAAGAATCATGAATCATGATTAGCTCAGAAGAACAAAATCTTTCTTGTAGTATACAATTTAAATGCAAAATATTCTTTGATTTATATATAAGAAATGAGTTGAGATCAAACAACATCAGCCTGAGGGAGAAATAATCCTCGATTGGATATAATAATCTTGGAGATGGAGAATGAGACAGTACTGGAGGAAGCCTTATTAGTTTCTGAATGTGCAGCTTTCTTCAGCAGATCGTTTCAGTGTGATCATCCAGACCGACCCCGTTGTGTTTTGTGCACTGGATGGTTAGTGTCCTCTCTGCTCATCCATCCCCAGCAGGAAGTTCTCCAGTTGTTCTGTTTGCTGTAGGTATTTGAGTCAGTGCCTCCTGTAATCCAATCAGTCTGTTGCTGTAATCAAATACTGTATGTCTGCAGGAGTCGAGGCTGGAGCGGCTGATTGATGTGCTCAGCTGGAGGATGAATGTCTCCAAAAGCAAAATAACTTTAAAGAGATAGATGATCAGACAGTAAACACTAGAATCTACTCGTGGTCGGTGACACCATCTTTAAGTGTCTCTCAAGGGTACTGACACAATAAATGTAGTTCACCTGTGACTGGTTTTTGCTGAATCATGTCAAGAGAACGAGCGCTGGGAGACATGCTCTGTTCACATGTTGTTCATATTGACAACAGCCTAATTATATTATAGAAGTAACTAGTGACTGCAGCAGTCAGATAAATGCAATGATACATTTAGCTAAAGTACTGTATATCCTTGTGAAAAGAAGTGGAGTAGAACCAAAAAATGTGGTTGTAAGGACATTTTGAAGTTAACATATTTGTCAACCACTCCTTAAGCATGTGAAGCATCTCTATGAGATCATGAATGATTAGCAATAAAATCAGTGATTGAAGAAGTATTAAGGTCCTTCACTTGAGTAAAAGTACCAATACAACATGATAAAAATATTCAACCACAAAAAAGCGCTCTTCATTCAAAATTCTACCTAGGTAAAAGTGCAGAACTATAATCAGAAAAATGTAGTTACTATGCAAAAAAAAAAAAGGCCCAGTTGGGCATGATATTGTTGTGTGTATTTTTTAATTATTAGATTATCATTATTGATGTTGTAGCTGGTTAAGGTAGAATTGATTTTATGTGCCAGTCAGGGTCACAGGATACAACTGGGTGGTCTTGAGATGAATCAATGGAGTAGGAAAAAAGAAAAAACATAGGTCATTAATTGTATGTCTTAAGTTTAACATATATTCATTCTAAACATAACAATTAACACAAAATGCACAAAATGTAAATATTCTAGTACAAATAACTCAAAAGTGTACTGAAGTAAATGTACTTAGCTTTTTCCATCAATTAATATACTATAACTGTAGCTGTAGTTATATAGAATATGAATATGATATGATATTACATGAAGTATTAGTATTATATTATACTTCTTCTCCATTAGAAATACACCTGTGAATGATATTTGTATAAACAGTTAATATTACAGCAATGTCATACTGTATTGATAACCCTTTGAAAAGTACTTAAAATGGCCTAATAACCTCTCTGACTGTGTTCTAATGTTTATATTATATCATATATGTAATTATTTTGTATAAGTCTTGAATAAGATGGTTAACGTAAAGTGCTACCAAAGAGGATGCGTGATGTTAAATATGACAGTGTTCAAAAAGATGAATTGATTACATTTGTTTTTCTTCTTTTTAGAAAGTAATGAAAATTCACATGGCCTCATTTGCACGGCTTCACTGTCACTCATTTAGATTACAATCTAACCCACCCTGATTATAAAAGCCAGTTTCCTCTATCAGATTTTCCCACACAGGGTGGGTTTTTCCATCCACCCTTCCATTCACAAGTTCACTCCTCTAACCTTTAAGCCGTCCACACCCCTCGAAAGAACAACATCGTGCAGCCTGAGCTGTCTAATGAGTCTGTGAATGGAAAGGGAAGCTGCAATATAATATCAAGAAGATGTGAAGACTGGTTTCCTCGACTTGTTCTGTCCTGATTAGGTGTCACGTCCCCAGGCCAAGGACGACAAGGTTCGAGGCTTGTGTCCAGCCGATCTTTAACATAGACGCCCATTTCCCAACAGCTTGTCCCCAGTCTCTTCACATCAGATGGGTGGTTACATTCCCATAAGAGACGCATCAAGCCAAAAATCTTTGTCAATGTGGATCATCCAAGTGACACTCTTCAACTTATCCATGACAATAAATAACCACAGCGGAGCATGCGACTGTAAGCAACAGCCAAATTATTTAAAAACTGTAGACTCAAGACAATTTTCATCTACATAGTTTATTACAAATAGAGCGACCGACCTCTTGAAAAAGTTTTTTCTTCAGGAGCTTTTGTGGTTCAATTTTGTGAGTCCATTGGCACCGACTGTAACAGATTCCAATCAAAAATGATTCTTTCTTCTTTTGTTAGTTCCTAAAAATGTGAAACCTCACATATGCAACATCAGTAAAATAAAGCAGCTCTATAGATGATATGATATCGAACACTATGATTCAAGTCTAAAATGTCTGGAGTTATTGCTTTAGGAAAGGAAGTGCAGCTGTTGCATCATGTTACTTTTTTTTCTCCACCCTCCGCCTCCTTCGGGCAGCTGAGGGAAACCAGCAAAGAATAGAGCTGCTGCAATTAAGGCCGAATTTGCCTTTCAACAGCCCACTCTGCATGTTGGAAGACTGACCCTCCACGGCTTCTCATCCTCCAACACGGCCGAGTGGGTGAGAAGCATCCCAGTTTATTCTCAGTTCCATCACACAACACCTCGAAGATAACTTCCTGAAAGTTAAAAGCATGAAAGGGTAGGACAGTTTTTTTCTGCGTAATGTCACTCTGGCAGGACCTATTCTCGCCAGGATGATGTTTCAATATCTCACACACTCACTCTTTAACTCTTTAGCCGACATTTCATATTGAATGGCAATTGAATAAAACCAGATCTGGGCAGCATTATTCTTGGATAGACGTACCACCAACACATAGACACAATAATATTGTGCTTGTATTTGTACATTTTACAGGAATTTTAAGCATCATTTCAGCAGTGAAAACCAGTTTCACCAGCGACAACACAGCAATGATTGTTATTGCTGTGTAAAATGTGTAAAATCTTTCTATGATTAAAAAAAAAAGTCAGCTGACATAGACAATGTTGCAGAAGCTCACACAGATTTTGGACGATTTAACCAAAAGCTATTCTAAGTTTACTGTCTATGGTTGTTTGTGAGTGTCCACGCGTGTGTGCTGGCGTGCATGTGATCTCTTTTCCAGTGTTCAAGGTTACAGGGCAGTGAAATCAAGTGGGACTGCCAAGCCTTCTCTGTACATATGCAAAGACGTGCCTGATTGATTGCATAAGAGTGAAAGAAGAAACCTCTGACCCCAACCAGATACCGGCCCTCCACAGCCATAAATTACAGCCCATTCCTCCGTGTTTATCAAACAGCTCGCTGCCGCTTTCCCTCCCCGCTCCTCTGTATTCTTATTATTCTACAATAAATCCAATCACTACAGGCTTATTGAAATGAATGTCTGTCCACCATGAAGGAAAAAGAAAACAGTTGACTTTGTGAGATATATTTTATTGTGGTAATCAACAGGAGAATTTCTTTCTTCTTCTTCTTTTTTTTTTTTTTTCAAATTTGTCTGTCAATTTATAAATTGTTGTCTCACACAACAAACTAAAATCCTGTGAGGACAAAACAAGGTGCAACTCAGGGTAAAGATTGCTTCAAATGTGTTTAGTGGAAGACAAGAAGAGGTCAGTAGACATTATTTCAGTCCATCAAGCAAAGAGTATTTACGGTTTCTTGCTTTGCTCAAGAACACAGTTTTTTTTTTAATACTTATTGTCTATTTAGCCAGGAAAAATTGTAAAACCAAAAAAAAAAAGAAGATATATTTATTTACATCAACGGCCCAACAAAATGTACAAATTAGAGTTTTCCCTTCTAATATTCATGCAGAAGGCCTTGACCCCGCTCTCAGTGCAAACGGCAGCGGGATCACCATTTGTTTTCCGAAGCCCGCCTTTTGCGATATTTTCAGCACAAGTCAGCAAGATATAAATACAAATGTGTTGAAATTTGCTGAAATGGCAGTCAGGTGTGTAAGTTATCCCACATGGAGCTTTTAGTTTGAGAAATGTGGAGGGAAAACTAATTCATCTCACCTGGGATAAGTGAAACTGTGCAGTCTGACCTAATATCTTTATTCCTTGTCCTATTAATAATAACAGAAAGAGAATAATGACACTGGCCAACAACATAAAAAAAAACAACAAAGAGGGTTATATGACATCAATGGATTCAACAGTAGAACCAAATTAGAATACAAAGTGCATCTATCAAAGGTTTCTTTGGACGCCGGTAATTTTATGAAGCGTATTGATTTGTTATTTGGAGCCGTGTGTGATCCACTACAACGTGAGCAGGCCCGAGTGAAACGAGGATGCTCACTGTCTTCCCTCAATGCTGTGTACGTCTGTATGAAACACACAATCATGATGAAGCAAATATTTCTTGGTTTCCTGCTGAGCTGCTTTTTTTTTTTTTTAATGGATACTATATCTATAATATATGGTCTTATGGCTTGATTTGCGTTTCCAGATAGACATTCTATTATCTTCAAACTCATTTCTTACTTCATCAATTTTATTTTTCTTTTTATTTACTTTTTAAATCGTGAGATAAAACGTATTTTCTGACATATCTATTTTGACATTATGATGACACTATAATGAATCTAAATCTGAATCAGAGTTTGTTAAAGCCTCCTATCTTATTTTGCACGAGTGATTACAGGACATGTGAATGTAATAAATGTGTCACATGAACATTCAAGACTTATTAATATCTTGGTTTTATATCGACATCCTTGAAGAGATGTCCTCAAGGCTTCCCTTTCGTCAGTGTTTATTTTTTTGGATTTAGCATTTTAACTTATTATAGAGCACAGACGCGTTACTCCGCTCTCTCTCCCATGGGCCATGCATGTGAGCAGGGTTTCATTTCAGATGACTTTAATTAGACTCTTATTATTGCCTGTGGGGACCCTCAAAAATTGTGTCAAGTCTTTGATAACTATGCGTGAGAGGTTTCAGTCAGATTCTCCTGTTCGTACTGCGCTTTCATATCCTGAGGTTACATAAAGGGCTGAACTTTGAGGCGTTTGTTTTTTTGTCTTTGGTTATTTCTAATTTTGTGAGTTTTCGATTCATGATGATTTGGCTTGTTGACCTACAGCAGCACATTTATAAAGAGTGTCATCTGGAAAATATCGAGTCAGTGTACAGCTGTATTTTTATTTCCCTTCAGAACAGAGATTGCATCGGAGAAGAACTGACAAATTAATTTCATTGACCATTTGCTAAACCACACGTCGAACCAGCAATTGTGCAATCATAGCTTAGCACCCTCAACTAGGCACGTTAGGCATGTCAAGCTTTGGATTTCTTCAAATCTACATTTGTGAACAGTGGTGGCAAGTAGGAATGGATTAACCAGTGTGTTTGTCTGCTCTAAAGCAACCTAACCCAGGGTGACCTCCAAGCTCAGCAGCCTCTCAAACTACTAGAACATCCACTGTACAGTATTTCCTCACTGTGTGGAAACTGGTCCTGGATGCAAACATATCAGAGTGGAGGTTAATATTCTGTCCTGTCCTGATGTTTTCTTCTGGATTTGGTTTAGTTTGCACTCCAGCAACTGAGCCAGTACTTTTGAGATAGCATTGTTAGTTCTCATTCTACAAGCCTTTTTCTTGTAAGGTTAAAGGTTAAACATACAGTACTAGTTATAAATAAGAAAAATAAATACATCTACCCTCTCTCTTCCTTGTAGTATGTAAGCTTAGCAAAACAAGTTCAACTAATACATACTGAAATACAAAAACAATGTTTCTTCATTTCTATATTTAAGTTTTCAACATGGACGCTGGCTGGTGAGGAAGCTTAAATCTTTGAGTGAGATATCACGATGTAGTCACAAGCTCATCTTTATTTTTTCATTTTAAAAGAGTCAAATATTAAAAAGTTAGCTGGAGAATAAGTTTCACTTTATAAAATCTGAAATCAAGGCAATCAATTGCTTCAGAAACTTCTATACATTTCCAGAGTAAAATCTCACTCTGTTCTCATTGTAAATGATGGCACATGTGCCGTGGGAGAACATATAATATTGGAAGTTAAATGGTTCAAGATAAACCATTGGTAGCATTTCTTCTCCAGTCAGGAGCTTTTAAAGTCATACCTCCAAAATCAATACAGCAAACATGATTGAAAAAGACATATATGTTTGTTTCATGTATTCATTTGAGGTCATTTACAGTCCACTCCACACAGATCTGACCATTATTTTTAGAATTCTGGGTGAAACAGAAGCTTAAGTCACATGCTTTGTGTACGTCACAATTTAACCACTAATTGTTTTTCCATCGCAAGCCACATTTAGCTTTTAATAGATACACCAACTTTAAATCTCAGCCAAGAGGAAAACCTTTTTTGCATTTAGAGTTTGAATTCTGGACATTTCCAACCAGCTGTTTTTATGCACAAAATGAAAACACGCATAAAAGCAGGTGAATGGAAATTCATCTATTGTTAAACAAAGAAATCGCATACTTAACATCAACTCAGGTCAAATGTTTCCGATTGGCTGAAATGTAAAGACAGAAATGAATAGTTTTCCCTGTTTGTATTCATAAATGATGTATGATTCACTATCAAATTTATTTTCCCTTTTCGTGATGGAAATGTTTATAACTCTACCTTGTCATGTGTCTCCCATAGTTGCATGCAGTCCATACTATGTATGTATATCAGTTGGCTGTGTGCCAAGTAACCAAGTCATCCACTGACGTTGTATAATGTAGAATATTTTGAGTCTTACTGTTTACATACATTATACCGTTAAGATAGAAATCCATGTTGATCTACTCCTCTGTTTTTACCAAATGACTCCCCCAAGTTCTAGTTTTCTAAATGTCATCTGCAAAGTGTCAGTTTCACTCCACACTCAGTTGTAAATCGTATATTTGAGGACTGAGAACAGCACCTACAGATAGTCTCACCAAAACTATGAAACATTTCTCAAAATATTTATACAAAACTATGCTATCGTCATGCACTTTATTACTTCAAATCTACCCGCAAATTGAAACATGACAGTTTTCTTTGCATTTGATAAAGCTCAACATCTCAGGGAAGCGAAAGGTTAATCCAGTTAGAACTGCGATGAGTTTTCTCCTCTATGACAGAGATTCGAAATGTTTCTCCGCCTGCAGCAGAAATGTCTTTCGTGGCATCCTCATGTCAGCAGAATGACAGTCATAGGGCTTTTTTCGTGTGACGCTTGCATTGCTCTGCATCCAAAAAACAAACATAACAGGCAACCACCAAAGTCTACATCTCCGATTCCCTACGGGAGGACATTTGATCGCGCCCGTGAGTGGCCTGCACGTTCACTAGCTCCGACGAACACTTCATGTCTTTCACCTCGTCTCCTTCGTCCTCCTCGTCCCTGCTGATGAAGGCCAGCTCGTTCTCGTAGCAGAAGGAGTTGGCGCCAGATGTCGGGAATTTTCTCTCCTCCATGTCCTTGGCACTGCATCTGGGGGTGGACGGAACTTCGAATGTTTTGTGAAAATAGGCATAATCAATCCTGTACTGGTTCTTCTCCTCGAAGATTAGGGGCTCGAAGCGGTGACCCCACAGGATCTCTGAGGGCAGGTAAGAGCTTCGAGCTTGTGTCGTCATAGCTGTGGCCTCCACCAACCCTTCAAGTATAATTACTATCTCAAAGTCAGATGATTCGAGATCTTGCTTGCTGATACCAAACAGTGGACTTTCTTCATCAATTTCATGTATGACAGTGAGGGGTGCAACCAGGAACAGGCGGTCTGTACCTTTGTCATATCCTACATTCATGTCAATCTGATCCAGGGGGATATACTCGCCTTCTTCTGTGTAGCGGGGCTTGACGAGTTGGGCTCGAACGTGAGCTTCCACGATGTGGCTCTTCCTCAGATTGGCAACCCTGAACATCAGGCACAGTTTCCCATCGCGCAAAGCAATGACTGCGTTGTGACTGAACAGTAGCGTCTCTGCACGCTTTTTGGGCCGTGCCATCTTGGCCATGATGGCACCAATCATGAAGGCATCGATGATGCAGCCCATGATGGACTGAAAGACCACCATGAAGACAGCAGCTGGACATTCCTCCGTCACACAGCGAGCTCCATATCCAATGGTTGTCTGGGTCTCAATAGAGAACAGGAAAGCTGCCACGAAGGTGTTGACCTGCGTGACACAAGGAACGAAACTGTCGTCCCCTCCGGGATGGTCCATGTCACCGTGAAGGAGGCCGATGACCCAGAATGCTAAGCCGAATGTTAGCCAGGACACCACAAACACCAGGCTGAATAGCAGGAACATATATCGCCAGCGGATGTCCACGCAAGTTGTGAAAATGTCAGACATGTACCGCTGTGACTTCTCATCCATGTTGGAGAAATGGATGTTGCATTGGCCAGCCTTGCTGACAAACCGGCTGTGGTATTTGCGTCTCGTGTGAATCTTGCCATTGCCGAAGCTGCCCACAGCAGGCATGGTACTTAGTCTCAGGCCTTCCTCCTCACAGGACACGAAGCTGTGGTGGTGGGCCCTTCCAACACTCATGCCTCAGTGGGGCACAGCCACACAACTTCACACTATCAGCCCGGTTCATACAAAAGTGACCAGGCTCGCAGGAAGTGCACACTCCCGTCCAAGACCGACTCAGTACCGAGTGGACTTCAGAGGTGAGGCAGAAAAGCAGTTTCCTGTGAAGGAAGGAAAGGTAAAATGTTAAAATACAACATTATCAATTTTCTGTTTTCCACAATGTGATTTTTATTTACTAATTTACTTTTATTTGCACCTTCTGGCTTCTGTACAGTTATATATATCACATAATCTCTATCTCTTATTTTAAGCACTTTATTGACTAACTACTTTTTACAATTACTACTTAAGGACAGACTTCTGCTTCTCATGATGTACTTAAAATATCTTCTCTCAGGACTCACTTAGTGTTAACTCTAATAGTTTTAGGTCCTGGCGTCTATTAATAGCTGCTAGTTTACAAAGCCATCCCAGCCAAAGCATGTCATATTTTCAATTAATCATTTGCCCCTGTTGATTAAATATAGCTCATTTGAATGTTTTTTAAACGCAACATGTCATTGTGAGTGTCTTTTGCAATAATGTCTGTATTGAAAACCTATGTTACCTATAATCTATGTTGAAAATTTGTTTTCAGAGTAAGATACAACCTACTGCATTTCATTTGTAGCATATCATTTCATAGTCTACATTCAATTTTCTGTCCTTCCTCTCTTTCTACCCTGCTCTGTTGGAAATGCTCTGGTATATACAATACATGTTTCTCTGATCAACAAGTACAGAAATAGCCAGCTAATCCAATGCCCTGCCATTTTATGTGACGTATCTTCTGTTTCCTCCAGCTGGCACAGCTATTAGAGTCATTGGAGTACTGTGATGAGGCAGTGTGATTCCCTTGTGAGGCTGAACTGGAAAATAATATGGGCTGAAAAAGACAGGGTAGAAAACGGGTATCGCAGAAGAGACAGTCGTGGATACGAATGGTTTGATGGAATGATTTAATGGGATCACTATGGGCACATTGATGGAAAAAATATTTTTTGAAAATAGGGAAACTTTATCCTGATTAGTCCCAAGTGCAGAATTCAGCACATTCACACAAGTTACTGCAAAGTTGTTAATATGTTAACTTTGTGAATAAATGTCCCATATGTGATGTAAAGTCTCATGAGGTGCATTTTCTATGTTTAGACCTTGTGTCCAAGAGGTAAAAATTAATCTTCACAATATATCTCACACTCTTCCTTCCATGTAAAAGGTCAGGGTTTTTTAATTCCGTGTTCTAAATTTTATGTTCTCCATCCAATGAAATGTCTTACAGATGTGTTCACAGATTTAGGGTGATCCAGTCACCCTGTCCTTTGTCCTATTGGCCTCCAATAGATTCAATCAAAATCCTTCCGAACATCCTGCTTCACACAGAACACATACAGGTTTGAAGGTCAGGTGTAGACATTCATATCCCCCTCAGAACTACAAACATTTCACTCAAAAGCACAATATTTAGACCTCATAGTGGTTGACGTTGTGGGATTAAAGGAATATTTTATTTTAAGACAAGATAAACCTTTATTTGTCTCTCAGTGGGGAAATTTACAAACAGGGATTAGCAAAGTCATTAGGATTCATCCTCTGGGAACCACAAATGTCAAAGTCAAAGTCTGGACCAAATTGGTTAAACAACAGATGACTATCAATCTAATTTCATATACCTGCATTAGGACCAAGGACACTGAAAGATGCTGTGGATAATTCAGCATTGATTGATATTATCTTTGTTACTTCTGCTGTTAATACAGATGTTGCTTTATTGATTTTCACCTGTTCTGATTCTTTACAGTCCCATTTTATTATTGAAGATTCAATTTACTGACACCAACTGCAGTTTCCCCTGATGGAACCTCTCACTCATTTCAAATCATGAAATAAGACGCTGCCACGCCATCACGCTGCAGACTCGAGGGACCCAGAGGAAAGCACTTCAACTACAGGTCAACACAAGGTGACATCATGGTCAGCAACTGGCTGCGACCGTCTGTTTACTGTGGCCTTTTGGATAATTGTTATCATGACGGATTTGGATTTTGTTTGTTAGTCTTTTAGGATATATGAGAACTGAGATCACAAGACGGGTTGGGAACGCTCATCCTAGAAAACATGGGCGAGTCCTTAAGATGATTGGTTTTCTTCAAGAGACAAAATGCACTCAAACCCAATTTAATGTACTTTTATTTTACTGCTTTAAGAGTGTACAGTTATAAAACAACTGGGTTTACAACTTTGATAAAACTTCCAAATGGGGTCATAAAGGCTGCTGTGCAGAATGGGTATGTAGCAAACAGCAGCCAATCAAAAAGTAGATGATGAATTTATTATACACGTTCAGTACAGATTCAAATGACAATAACAACCAATCTGACATTTTCGCCAGTGATTGAGTGTTTGTGCATG
The DNA here is from genome assembly GCA_037975185.1 of Centropyge bicolor. Classification (NCBI taxonomy): domain Eukaryota; kingdom Metazoa; phylum Chordata; class Actinopteri; family Pomacanthidae; genus Centropyge; species Centropyge bicolor. Next base: position 2,876,342 of record JBBMOC010000022.1, on the reverse strand, counting down.
GGTGTGTTTTTAACGCGTCAGTTGCTGTTTCTCAATGCTCTAGTTGCTAGGAAGCAGGATGTTGAGTGTCCAAAAGGATATTAATATCTAATATTCTGTGGCGACGGCTCCTCAGCTCTCACAGGAGCCACACTCTGCCTGCTGGGCTGCGATCTTAGAGCCGGAGCAGAGATCTATTTCTCTGCTGACGTTTCTCACAATAGAAACTCTTCTCACTCAAAATGTATATGACTTGAACGAGACAGAGACAGAGACAGAGATAGTCCACAGGTATGGAAGGGTGTTGTCTAGATCTTGACAGCTTATTCGTATCTTTTATGACTACAATCACAGGAAGCTTACCTTGTGTGCAAGTGATCCCAATAAATATGGATTTCCAACTTTCCTTGTCTCCCAGATCTCCAAGTGTTTTAGCCGAACTGCTGCATGTTTCTCCTCAGGCTTCCTTCAACTCTTCCCTTCTGTTACGGGCAGATCCACTCTATCCTCCTGAGGCAGAAAAGTAAATGGCCACATAGAACCATCATGCCTGTGCCTCCTAGTTTGAACACGTCTCTTTCTCCACTCAGTGAGGAGAGCATTACAATCACTCCTAACGCCAAGCCCTCCAAAGTTACCGCTCGATTGATATCCGGCCGATCAGAAACAGACAAGGGATGAGAAAACGACTTTAGTGGAGCGCCGAAGTCGTAATTTTGAACCTCAGAATAGCACGAGTTGATCACAGTCAAATTAAATGTCTGTGGGGCTCACATGACCTGTGGGATCCAATCCAATCAAAAAATCAATTCCTCACAGCTTATTTTAGAGTCACGAGCAGTCGACAGTCTCACACTTTCTTAGTATATCTGCTATCTGATCTTGTTCTGCTGCGGATCCCACTCTGTATCCCACATCCAGTGAACTATTGCTCACTGCTCAGCTCTCGTCCTCCCCCTCCCTTTCACGGTGTCACTGTAGATACTTGGCATTTGGAGACTACGTGCTCTTCCCCTACCAAGTGTTGCACCAGTGCTGGTCAGCAGCGCTCAGGGTTGGAAGAAACAGCAACTATTCAGCGTTGACGTGGACAAGAGAGACCACATGAACACATGTGTTTGTTGAACCAATTTATCTTGATTTAATTAGGTTAAATTATTTTTCCTAGAAAGTATTTCTAGACACACTTCTGGTACGTTGGACCTATTGTTAATCCTTGTATGTAGGCTTCTCTGGAAGTAATGACATAATTAAAACTTTCAATTCACTACTACACTTTGTAATGTTGTCTTCATTTCCTAACTAAAACAGATCACGGAGTGGGTGGTGTGGTCTCTGTTTTGACTCATTCAGAAAGCAAGACAGCTCCTGTTGAACATGGACTTTGAAAACCACGTGTAGGCAGTTTCTTGCTGAACATAACTCATTTGTCTTATGCGTGCGTGCATGACTGGATGAAGGAGGAAATCAGCGGATTTCTTGTGTACTGCAGGGCCATTAAGCAGTTGTTCCCTTGATTATGTTGTTGTTTATGTGAGAGCGTGCCTAGGCACAACGTCGCCTTGAGCTAATGGGAATGAAAATAGTTTTATTTTGGTCGTAAACCAAAGTACTAGACGAACTGAATTTTTGAGTCAATGATGGTGCTAGTTCAAAAGTTATGATCACCAAAGTCATTAGGAGACATTGGCAGGGAACCATGAATGTCTGTACCAGATTTTATTCCAATCCATCTGGTAGATGTTGACATATTAAGTCCATCCATAAATCACTAAACCGTCTTACTCTATTAAAAGTTGGCTGCAGGCTTCTCTGTGGTTCTGTGTTGATGTAGATGTGAGGTCCCTCTTTTTATCAGGTTATATAAATACACTGGTGCATCATTGGAATAGCCTTTAAACATTGTCCCAATTTACCTGAAACATGATTACAATGCAAGTTTGGTCATTTGGAACACCAAGAAAATGTCCTAATTTATATATGTATAAAATGTAAAACGTATAAAATTCAGCCTGCTTTTGTAGATCCACAATTCATTTCCAAACCACCCAGATTAAAATCTATATTCAAAAACAACAACACATCCCATGTTGATTTTTACCAACTCACCACCACACTCCAGCAATTTGAAATTCTTTTGTGAGTTTCACAGAACAGAAACCGGATCAGTAGTTCCAGTTGTGGCCTGACCCAGATTCGCCGGAGGCCGTCTAAGAGCGGCGAGATGGGTGGAAGGTGTGTGTGACACTGGAATATGACGGCCTCTGAGGAAGCTAAACCATGGTTGTCTGAGTATCAGTTTTCTGATTATAATCGGAAAAAATGTTTGACCTTTGTGAGTGTTAACGATGTTGGATCTGTGTTCACTGAAATAGTAAGACTGGTGTATCCTCGTATCTTTTCAGGTGGACATGCTTGAAGCTGGCATTCAAAATAAGATAATACATGTAAGATATGACATTTTAATAGCAATGTTATTGAACAGTGTGTATACTAAAATTAGTTTAAGGTGACAGTAAGGATGTGAATATTTATGATGAATTGACCAGATTGCATTTTGAATTAAGGCCATTTTTTTCATAACAGGTTTAAGAGACTGTTTAGAAGCAACATTCATTGAGTAAAAATTCAGAAAATGTATATGTGCATGAGTAAGTGTGTGTGCTCCCATGTGTGGGCGAGTGTGTGTTTTGTAGTTTTGCATCCACACTATACTGTTACTGTACTGTTACTATGATGCCTGTAAATGGGTCATGGGTTCAGTCAGGACATGGCAGACCAGATGGGGATGTGAAGTGTGCTGTAGGGACGGAGACAGCCAGGCAGATACCTCGGACCCAGAGAGTTATTTAAAGGCCGCCTCAATGCGGCAGGACAAAGTGGGCCAGGCTCGACCGCGCTCGGGAGCTGCGGCGTTTGATCACACTTTGATCACCTTTCAGATAATCGGCACACGCTCTCCCATTCATCTCACGCGTTATGTCATGCTGTGGTTGTCCCTGTGTGGAGCTGAGGACACCAGTGAGAGCACAGGATGTTTACTCAAAGCTCAGTCAGACATGAGAGGTAAGGTTCTGGCAGGACACCGAGGATCAGGAGCGTGGCAGGTACCCCAATTATACAACTGTGTAACCGTCTGTTTGGTTGGGTCTCAGCAGCACTCCTGCCGTTCACGCTCACTTGCTTTGTATCTGCAGTTCCTGCTCATTGTTCCATTATCTGTAGCTGTGTGCAGTATCTACGACGCGGCCCCGGAATTGCTGTTGGGAATAAAATCAATCTCGCAGTTAATCGGCCCATTCATCTGTCGTTACCTCTTGTGTATTGCATTTGTAAAATCTTTTTGTTCATTTAAGTCATTTTTCAGTTGGAGGGAACAAAGTTCATTATAGCTGGAAAAAGGACACATAATTTAATGAGCTATGATCACAGCCAAAGAGTTGGGTCAGGTGAGATGGTTTTAAACTATTTGATTCAACATTTTCTCATTTCTTATGCTTCAGTAGTTTTAAATACTGACCCACTGATGATTCAAAGAAACGTTGAACAAAATGCTTTGACTCAAAAATAGGAGTTTCTTATTGAGTGTCTAAGTCTTTACCGGTAAATGTGATCATCATAAAGGTGATCATAAGAAAAGGAATAATTACATTACATCAGTATATTTGACCTGAAGCATCATTACAGTTCCTAACATGCAGAGCAACATGAGTAAAGCAGTTTGTGCCAGCTCAAACGCAAATGTACGAAATATTAAAAAAAATCTACTTTGTGACACTAGTGAAGCTAATTACATGCATGACTGCTTTGACATTTAGCAACACATCATTTTCAGCAGACATTAGAATTAGCACTTATCATTCCAGCTCCATAACAACAAAGCTGATAGTATCTTGTGAACTACACAGTGACACTGAGATAATACCAATGTCAGTGAGTAAATAATGTCACTGAGACTCCTGGTAATATTGGTGTTTAATTTCTGTAATGGCATAGTAATGTGTCATAAATCAGCACTCAAGGTTGTTGCACTGAAACTGCATTTCCAGGTGAGACATCCCAGCATATGAAGTGAGATACTGGCAATTATTCTAACATGAATGTGAAGGTATCACAAATATGCAAGTATTGTGAAAACATGAAACTATTGTTTTCTCATGACTAGGTTTTTGGCAAAATTACCATGAATTTCAAGTGGTAAATCTTCCTCTGTTATCATTACTCACTGCATATATATATCATATATGTATTATATTCATTTCAACTTCTATGTTCTTAAAATAAGAGAAAAAAATGATTTTAGGAATAAAGCTAACATTCCTTCAAAAAGCTCCAATAAAATGTCTGCAGGCCTTTGTAACACAGCCGTGATCACAAGGAAGAGACAGAACAAACACAATCGGCAGAGATGCTGTAGAGAGTCTCTGTTGGCAGCCAACACTGACAAAAACAACCTGAGTGGGGAAGAGAGGCGGCGTGCACCCACCCGACAGGAAGAAATGCTGCATATACACAAAACACAGGACTTTTTTTTTTTTTTTTTTAGGGAGCTGTTCACTAACCTCCCTGCTCTAGTTAGGGAATATGCTCCAGAGCAGCCTCATCAACATCCTGCCTCGTAATAATAAAGTGCTCTCACCTTGTGAAATAACACAAGGAGACCATGTTAGCGCCACATGAAAAGAACTGGAATTTTCAGGTTCCTCTTACTGTGAGGTGACATGTGCATTCAGTCACAAACCTTTGACTAAACCTTTCTGCATACAGGTGGAAGCTCATTTTTCCTCACATAACATAAAGGTAATTTGGTAAAACATCAGAGTGTAGGGCCATTTTTTGGCAATGTTTGGCTCTCCAGATGAGTTTAACTACACAGTCCAGTCTCAGTCTGTCCTGTTCCCAGTCATTAACAGATCTGCATCTAGCTCCCTGCTGCACAAAAGCAAAAAATGATCCCAGAATTAAAACTCATTAAACATGTAAGTTGCATCTAAAGATCTATTAAATTATTTTATGTTGAATCTTTTTTTTTCAAGATCTCCATATCTAATATATGCTTCCCATCTTCTCATCTGTTTTGCGCCAACCAAACTTTGCCTGTTTGTCTCTAACACGTTTTTATCCACAGCACACACAAGCGACTGCACTGAAGTTCTTCCCCAAACACCAATCAGCCTCATCGTCCTCCATGCCGAGGCCGGTCTTGCCAAACTGATGGTTGTGCCAAATTTATATTTAACTCAGGTGAACAATGTAGGATTTATCCATTGTCATGGAAACGCTGACAAATTTGTGTTTGAGCAAACAAATTGCATGTAGGTCACACGCCTCTGGACCTGATTCTGTAACACTGTGATCCAGATCAACCTGAGGGGGGGGGAGACGTCCATGTAGCTTCTTGCTGTTGGCTCCAATTTGAATCCAGAAGCACTGAGCAGAGTTTTGTCCCCGTCAGCTGCACTTTAAACACAGATGAAATGTATCATTGGGGAGGCAGGCAGTGACCAGAGATCAGAGCAGCCTCTGTGCTGGTTGCAGTAATTGATCTTTGCATGACTAAATGGGCCACTTATTTTTGCAGCCCAAGCAGGTGCACCTGTGCGCTGGTGTTTCTACATCAGCCGCTGATCAGTCATGAGGGCCCGGAGCGTTTGTGGGGCAGCTCGACTCAGAACAAACCCTGCAGGTGCACACACACACACACACACACACACACACACACACACACACACACACTAACATGCAAAGTAATGCAGAAACAAACTGAGAGTTTATTTTTGAGACATGTAAGAGCATCACTTTCCTCATTCTGTTTAACATTTTGTTATCAGACTGTGTCACATTAGTATTAGAAACCCATGAAATACTGAAGGAATTTAAAATAAAATTAATGCCAGTACATTAGAATCAAACCAATGAGAGAGATATTTATGTGCATGTATGTCAAGTTTTTCAAGACCACGAACCTTAACTTTGTCACAGATATGATTTTTCATGCATTATATTAAATGATATCAGACAGGTAGTTCTCGCCTACTGATATCAATAACCTGCACCAAATTTCCAGTCATATCCAAACATTTCTGTATGCATTGACCCTTTAAAAATGGATTTCATATTTCTGAGATAAGAGAAGTCCTTAAACTTGATCACTTAGAGTGCGGCAAATCTAAATCAAAATCTAGTTCTTAAAGTCATATATAACAGATACAGACATAAGTGACATGATTATTTTAGATTTAGCACTTCATTAATCCCACTTGGGGAAATTTAGTTTTTACACTCTGTTGTTAGTTTATATGCTCGAAATGCATTAGAGATTAATGTATCCTCTGCAGTTCAAAGAATAGGATTTGTTTTTTTTATTTTCATTATCAATTAATCTAAAATCTTTTATTGATCGATTCATCAGTAGTTATGTTGACAAAGTGTGAAAATAATGGAGAAGGCCTCTCAGAGTTTTCCGGAAACCCAAGGTGACCTCTTTAAAATACCTTTGTCCAAAAACTGTCCAAAACCTAAAGATATTCAATTTCCAATTATATAAAACAGAGAAAAGAAGCAACACATTGTAACTGACTTCATGATTATTCAGTTGTGAAAATAATTGCAGATTAATTTTCTGCTAATCAACTAATTGTTTCAGCTCTAGTCCAATTACTAGTTTTTTTCCCCAGAGCTTTCAACCACATCTTACAGTATTTATCAGCAGATGAAAACTCAGAACTAGCCAAAGTAGAAAGTGCGTCCTGAGTTCAGGTCATTTTGTTGAGGTACAATTCCAAGGTCAAGAATGAAATTTGATGCGTGAAACTATTTTATTTCCTCATTGACAAAGTTTGGAGTGGATGATACAACTCCACTCGTCCAGTCCAGGTTTATGTTCTCCAGGTGTTTTAGGATGAAAAATCTTACCTGCCTGATGTTAAAAAAACACTTTTCAGAGAACAAGTGCAGAAATGAGCCAGAAAAGCTTACAGGTGCAGAATCATATCCACGACGGGTAACATCAAGAATCGGCTTTGCTCTTTTCAAAGTGTTGGCTCACATGACTGCAGTTTCACACGCCGGAGTCACAGGGAAGGAAAGATGAGTGTTGGGTTTTAATGAGGTGCGATGTTCCTCTTCAGGAATATGACTCCAAGGAACAGAGCAACATCGAGATTAGATCTTTTGCAAGGGCACAGAGAGATACGACTGAGCATTTATACAGAAATTTCTGAAGATGTTGTCTTTTATTATGAAGGTTATTATTCTGTGCTTCCATAGAATTCAAAATTAAGATATAGTAAGAGAACACACTTATATAAGCTCTGCATGTAACACTCTAGGTTTACACATATTAAGCCTGAACTGAGACAAGCTGTAACATATTTTTGAGTAATATGATGCAGGGTTTTTAAATGTCAACAGTATGATCAGTAATGGTGAGTAAACAGTAAGAGATTACAAGATGTTTGAGATCTGTGTGCTATATAAGCAGGGACTTCCCTTCTGCTTCTGTATGACAGCCGGTCTGATGTCGGAGACCCTGCTGAAGTGTGTTATCACTTACAGGCTCTGTGCAGACTCGATGCTCCACTAATGAGGTACAGTGCACTATTTGTGTCTCCAACGTGAGAGCCCACATCAGTGTTTTCCCACACCAGCCCGTGGCTGTGTCACACACTTTCACCGCATGTTGAGCTGCACACCGAGAGAGGGTTTTTTTGGTTGACCACACAGCCAGGCCTCGCCCCTGTAGTTATCATGTTCCTACCAACTCAGCTATATCAACACTCAGGACACTTTATTTTACTGTACGTGGCAGCGGGACAGATTTGCGTCATGAGTTTGGCATGTTGTCCAAAAAGGTCATCAGGTTGCTATTAGCAACACATTACGTGAACTAAATTCATTCAATCTAGATCCAGTTCTTCAGTTTTAGTAGCCTGTCATCCCACGATGAGGACCAGATGTGACTGTGTGTGTGTTTAATGTATTGTGTATATCAGTTTGTTTCTGTGTGGAAAGTGTAGTGGCTGTGGAAACAAATCGACGTCAGGGAAAATAAAGACTATCTTTGCACCATGATGCTGATAATAAGTCATTAAAGTGCCATTTAAAGACCTTACAAGGGTCTGCTGAACGTTTGTTTTCAGCTTCAAAGACATTTACTTTCGCACTTAATCATGTATTATCAGAAGGAAACAGACAAATAAGATGCAAACACTTGCCAGAATACAAAATCTTCATACAATATAACTAATATTTGTAGATATTGAAAAGTAACCATCCCTAAATTTCTTGCACAAACTTTATTTTGCAGCTCAATTGTTTTTGGTCATAAAAACAGCTGCATGTTCAGTTGTGTTTGCAGCAGCTACAGGATCAGATCAGATTTAAGGTTTAAAAACAGATACAGGTTTACTCATCTCTTGTCGCCTCTGCTGGGAGAGGATATGTTGTATTATGCTACATCTAGTGGTACAATATGTTAATAACAGTTTTGATGCAACTGATGTAAACCACTGAGTAAAAAACACAGGCAGCCTTTAAGTTACACGATGCAAAATATTAATATCTTTCTTTGTGATTTCAACTAATTTTATTGTAAAGTTTTAGAAATGTTTATCTAGAAAAGCCAGTGTTTGTTGCTCCATCTAGTGGTACTCTGATGCTTATTACACACACACAAACAAACACACACACACACACACACACACATACACAAATACACAAAATCTGGACTGTTTCAAAACACATCAACAACATAGATCAAATCAACTTTTAACATTGTAAAAAAAGTTACATATAATATAACACATATTGGAAATTACAAAAGTTACACAAACTGTAAAAGATAAAAATACATCTTCTGTCTTTAAACCACAAAGCACAGAGTCCACCTTCTCAGGCTGGATCAGAATGACTCAAACAGCTTCATTCTCTCTTGGATAGAAAGGCCTTCTTTTAAACTCTGCAACCCAAACACAAAATGATGAACCAGAGTTAAAAGAGGCTCTTTGTTACAAGCAAGTAGGACTGAAACGTGCAAAGTTAGAAATAGTTTATATGAAGGGAACATTTATTAACAGATGAAAACCTCCCTTTTGAGGATTTGCAGCAGCAAATCTCACCTTTGATCTCACTCCTCTGATCTGACGTGTGAGGGATGATTTCTTCAGAAAAGATGAATTACTTGAGTTTGTCACAGCTTCTTCTGAGAAAACAAGAGGATATGAAGCACAGAGAGGCTGGAAATTAAACTGGTTCCTCATTTTGGTAAACTTGCTTAATCAATAAGGAGATCGATGGAGGTGCTGGTAAGTGAAATATGTTCCCTTTGGACACAGTCAGGCTGCTTCCCCCATTTCCACTTTTTATACCTATCTAAACTAATTGGCTGATGACTGTGGCTTCATATTTGAGGTGATTCTCCACATGCGTTTAGTCAGCCGTTCACATTGAAACAGGTAGCTCTGTTTACTAACCAGTAAAGAAATGTTACACTCTTGAATGTGTGTGTGTACAATGCACATGAAGTAAAAATGTCTCACCGCTCTGTCCTGAGGCGTCTCTGCTCGGAGACCAAGTAGCAAACTTGAAATCTTCACAGAGTTTGTTGTCCTCATGACGGGGTTCATCCTGGCTCTTTGCACAGAGGGCCTTGAGCTTATTCTGGGCATATATCTTGTCCTATTGTACACACACACACACACATCAGTGTGATATATTATCAGAGATGACATGTCAACTCTATCACGTTTTTTTAATATTGCTTATTCTTCAGGTACATATTAAATTGAAGGAGAGGATTGTGGTCAATGCAACATATTTGCTTGTTTTGTAATTTCAGAAAATGCGATTGATTTTCAAGCATGGATCCAAAACATTCTCTAAAGATTACCTTTTGCAATCTAATCTTGTAATCTAGCAAGTTTATAGAGACTTCAGTACCATTCGAGCAATCTTTAACTCGTCCCTGAGAGAACGAGCTTCCTGTCTGAGAAACTGCATTTCTGCCTCCCTTGCACGCAGAATCACCTGGAACATCAACACAGTTTCATAAAGCACATTTTATGGATCTTCAGTAATTTATATGTTGTGTGTTACAGTAAAGGAGAGATGATTATATGTGCAAATATTTGCTATATGATTATGGAAATGTATCATTATTCCACCGTTTATTTCTATTATGATGTGGAACATGATAACGTTTTCCAGACACTTACCTCCATCTCATAGAAGTCGTTTATGTGAGGGGCAACATGTGACTGTTTCCCATTTAGTGAGAAATGTAGCTGAGATATGTCATCCGTCTCTCTCTTAAAGGATGACAGGAAACAGATGATAGAATGATAAACCTCATACATGCACTGTTTATGCCATCGAGAGGCAGTTATGTCGAGTGAATACAGATGGAGAATACTCAGCTATTCTGTCTGAGACACCTTCATAAACAGAAAATGTTGACACCTGCTTCTGTTTGAGCTCCTGGTTTTCCTTCTGGCACTGCATCAAGGATTTCCTCTCATCTTGCAGCTCCTGGTTCAGCTGAGAGTTTTCCAGGCATTTCTGGGCGTGCTGGACCGACAACACCTCCAGCTCCTTATGCAACAGCTGGATCTCCTTCCTGCAGTGGCAAAGCAGAAGCAGAAGATGTACAGTAACATGAGCAGAGTGATAGATATTTGGTTGGAACATTATTAATAACAAGTGAAAAGGCTATTATGAGATGAAAATAGCTTGATTAATTGACGTTGATTAATTTGTCTTTATGGGAAAACTGAAACTACAAGAAGCACAACTGAAATAAAAATGGGAAGAATAGGAAACTTATTCAAGACTCCGAACAGCAACATCAGAACGGAACTATAAGGAATTAATTTTATTGGTACTGCATTGAATGATGGGAATACTGTGAGAGCGTATCCTCAATCTCTTGCCATTAAACATTTAAGTGAGCTATATTAGAACATGTCCCAATACGTTTAACATGCTAATATGCTTTCAACCAGTCTGTGTGACATTTGTCATTTGATTTTATGTCCCACATTAAACATGAGGTCACCATTATCCATCCTTATGGTTAGATGCACATGTGTGTTCAAGTCACTCCCTCATCATGAGCACCATGCACAGGCCGTGACCTCAGCTGGCACGTCAGACTAACGAGCCCTCAATTGGCTCGCTGTCATGTCCTCAGAGGGAGACACAACCGTGTGTTAAGACTCTTAAGAGGTGATGCTGCCAATGCTTTGTCTCAACATTAACTTCACTTTTAACCTCACTAGAACCTCAGAAGTAAACTCACAGATGAGCTGTGGCTGACCCACAATCCCATGCATATATATGCATGTACAAAATGATGGTATATGTAAGAATGCCTAATAGTGAGGTCAAGAGGTTGCATGTCTGTATCTATGAATATATCTCCATTTTTACATGCCATTTCCAATAAATCCATTTTTAAGTGACAACTGTTGGGGGTTTTTCTGTCAAGGAATGTTACTGATTTTATGTCTGTCTGTCTTGAATGAGAAATAAAGAAAAAAAAAGAAAACTCTGTATGATATACATTGAGTTACCAATTCATTGTATATGGTGCACATTATAATATAATTTTATAATGAAACACAATAACCCTGCCGTAAATGCTGCAGTAAAAGAGCAAGCTGTATCAGTAGCTTTGGTGTAAGAGGAAAAAACAGATATTCGTCACTCACTCATGTTCGATGTGCAGTTCTGTGATGTCAGCAGTCTCCTTCATGTGCTGAGACTGTCGACTTTTCTCCAGCTCCTGTTTATGGGCTCTCCTCATTGCTACAATGGCTGGAGAAACATATGACAACTTGTATTACTGTTTACCATTCTTACCCAGAGTAACTACATTTCTGTTCATCTTTACTTTAGAATCAAAGATGTAATTCTCAAGTCTTGTTTTTACTGACCCCATACAATGCTCAGCTTTAAAAATGTGTTTGTAACATTACTGTAATTAATGATGCACAACCAGTCAGTTCCCAAGTTATTTGTTATCAGTTGACTAAAGCCCATGTTTGTTACAACTTCCGGAAAATCCCCGTCAAAAAAATAAATACATAAAATTATCTTTATAGTGACTTAATAGACCTACAGTGCTTTTATTTTGGTGTGACTTCTTCTTTACCTGCCATTGTTGCAGCCGTCTCCTCCTGCAGCAGCTGGTCTTTCTCCTTCAGAAGTGCTGTCACCTCCTGCTGATGCTGATGCTGGAGATCACAGATCCGCTTCCTGTGCATCTCCTCCATAGCAGACAAACCTTCATCACAGGATGCCTATATTGGAATTTAGAAAAAGCACATGTATATAAGTAGAGAGAGTCTATTGAGTTATAATGCGGTTGTGTGTCCTAGTTAATACTTTTGGATTTCTTATTCATACAGAACAAGTTTCTTTAGTGATTGATTAAATTTGTTATTTTATTATTAAGGATACTATAAAGGACAAAGATAGCACATTTAACAAGTTTTTAAAATGTGCAACAATGATGAGTCAACTACGATATGACAACACTACACTTAAGTACTGAACTATGTTATTCACTGCTTTTTTTTCTTCAGGAACAAGATTTTTCCTTTTTTTTCAAAGTGAAGGAAAAATATTTTTGATCAGAATTGATCTGTAAAAGAAAAGCTCCAAATAAGTAAAATGTACAGTAATGTCTACCTTTCTGACAGAATCAAAGAGAGAATATTTCCAGACATGTCTTGACAATTAATGGAACAAATAAAGTTGTGAAATGCTAAAATAAAAAAAAGGTCTTTGTTACCTCCAGTTTTTCAAGATCTTTGTTATAAGAGGTGAAAGCAGACTCCCCTGTGCAGGCTTTGGTCTGATTCTCTTTGGAAACACAAGACTTCCTGTAGTAGCCATGCAGGTGTTTCATCTCCTCTTCATGGATCTGCTGCAGTTCCCTTATCTTCTCTTGAAACTCTGTTTCCAGTTTTTTCATCCGTTCCTGGTGATACTCCTCGATTTTCCTTATGTCCTCCAGGAGTCTCTGGTTCCCAGTTTCTACAGATATGATCTTTTGCTCGGCACGCTCCAGCTCTTCTCTTAACACACTGTTGTCCTCCTGGAGTTGACATATGGTGTGATTAAAGGCCTCCTGCTCATCCTTTAATGTAATATCCTGCTCTTTGCACAAAGCTTGCAGTTTGTCCTTTAACGCCTCACTTTGCTGCAACTCCTGCTCTAAATCCAGCTGCAGCCTGTCCGACAAATAAATCAGCTTCGCCTGCTCCTGCATCCACTTCAAGTCAGCTGCAGAAGCATTTTCCCAGTTATCCTCCATACTACTCTCCACTCCACTGCCATCAGAAATCTCCTGGCAGAGCTGGTGTAAGCATTTAGCCTGTCTTTGCAGCCGGGATATAAGTCTCTCTAACCAGTCTGGTTCTTTCTCTACCTTTCTCTTTTTCACGTCACAGTCGTCCTTTTCAACTGGTGTTGCAGCTTCTTCTGACCCTCTGTCCTCCACTTGCACTTGCTCCTCATAAGGAGCCAACTCTGGAGGATTGATATCTGCCAGGCCCTTTCTCTCATGCTCCACTTCTGGATTATTACCTGGAGTCATGCTCTCATATTGCTGCTGAAGTTTCATTGCAGCGTAAATGAGCTCAGCTTCGGTACAGACTCTACTGATGACCCTGTCCAAATGTGAATTGTTGTCACCTTCTGCTTTTTTCTCTGTTTTTAAGGCTATTCTTTGAGAGGTGATGCTTTTGTACCTGTTTGCCACGTCTCCCTCGTTCTCCTTTGCTACTAAGGATTGCTGTCCGATGCCACGTTGATTCTGAAGGACAGACATAATTTTTTCTACCACAAATAACTCCTTCCTTAAACACTTCCCAACACTGTCCATGTCGTCCTGTGAGGGTAACGCATCGCTCAGTTTAGCTTTAACATTGCTCTCAGCTCCAGCTAGTGTCTCATCATTGAGGATCTTGTCCTCTCCTTTGCTGGCGTTTCGTGATTCGTGCTGCTGCTTCTCTGCGTCTTTCTCCCCTTGCTGAAGGCAGGCGACAACGGTGGCCAGTTGCTTCTCAAAGTCTGACATATTAATTGGAGAGGTCTGAAGCCTCTCTCTGCAGGCTTGTACGATGTTGAGCGCCACCTGAAACCTGCCGACCAGCATCCTGCAGCGGTTCTCCGTCTCCTGGGCGAAGCGGCGGCTCTGCTTGGCGTGGCTGTGAAGCAGCAGGCTGAGGTGCTGAGCGGTGGCTCTGCTGCGAGTGAGCTGGGAGCAAAGGTGGGGGTCCTGGCAGGTGATGTGGCTCTGGTGTTCCTCCAGTCTTTGCATGATGTCTCTTAACTTCTCCTCTGTTACGTAAAGCTTGGTTTCAAGTATTTTAATCACGGACATGAACCTTTCCGGGTCATCTCCTGCAGAGACAATGCTCTGATATGAGGAGTCAATGGAGAGAGAGTGGGTTCTTGCAAGTGTGATAGCATTGGAGGTATTAAACAAGTGGTCATTGTCTAGCGCCTTTGGTTTGCTGTTAGTTACAGTGAGAAGATCAGTTGCCTGTTGTTGTCCCTCATTTTGCTGCGCAGCCTCTGAGAAGTCATCCTTCACCTGAGAAGAAGCACAGGTGCAAACTTTCAACACGTCGTTCAGCTTCACCTCTGTCTCCTCCAGGCTGTTTCCTAAGACTTCCATCTTGAGCAGAACTTCGCTCAGCTCTTGCTCCTTCCCGTCCAGGAGCCTCTCGTAGCCTTCCCGTATGTCCTGTGTTTCCGACTCCTTTTGCTGCATCTTCCCTAAGGCCAGCTGCAGCTCCTCACAGACTCTCTCATACGAGTGCTCCAGATTGTAGTAGTGCGTCTCGTCCGTCTTCAAGCGGCTCTGCAGCCTGCTCACCTCCCCGTCCGCCTCAAACAGCTGGTTCTGGAGCTCTTGGCAGCGTCGGTCCAGCTGCTCTCTTTCCTCTTGAAGTTTCTCCACAGCAGACACTGTGCACGCCAGCTCCTCTTGAAGCTGTTGTTGAGCCTTTTCAATTTCCCTGGTCCAGGTCTGAGTCTTATTCAGGCTCCCCACCTGCTCTTCGGCCCTGTCCAGTCTCTCCTGAAGCTCCTGCGAGTGCTGCTCAGCCTGCGCCAGGCTCGCAGCCAAGCTCCTCCGTTC
The DNA here is from genome assembly GCA_037975185.1 of Centropyge bicolor. Lineage (NCBI taxonomy): Eukaryota > Metazoa > Chordata > Actinopteri > Pomacanthidae > Centropyge > Centropyge bicolor. Next base: position 2,861,212 of record JBBMOC010000022.1, on the reverse strand, counting down.
TCTCTCCTGACTCTCCTGAAGGAGCACGAGGTGCTTCTGCAGGCGAGCCTCCTTCTGAGCCTGCGCTTCTTCGTTGGCCCGAAGCTGAGCCGTCACTTCTTGCAGGTGCTTCTGCAAGCGACCGGCCTCGTGCTGAAAACTGCGGAAACTCTCCAACTCCTGCTGCAGCTGCGTGAAGCGCGACTCGGCCTCTTTCCTCTGCTCCTCGCTGACGCTCAGCTGGGACTTCAGGGAGGCCAAGCAACGCTCCCACTCCACCTGCAGCTCGTGAAACCGCCGGCGATCCTGCTCCAGATGAGCTTGTGCGAGCGCCGTGGCATCGCCTGTGACCAGTAACTGCGCCTGTTGGGCTAAGAGGTCTACTCTTCGGCGTAGTTCAGCTTCTCTGGCTTCCTCCTGACTCCTCTTCTGAGCCTCCAGTTGGAGGCGGAGATCATGGTTCATCTTCTGCAGTCGCTGTAAAGCCAAAACTTGTTCCGAAGATGAGCTTGAGAGAAGATCATTCTACGGCACAACAGCGAGCTTCAGTTAGGACAAACTGAGCTTTGCAGCTTTATTATAGTGCACATTTAACTTAACTATTTATAGTGTATGTTTGAGTGTGCTCAGTGTTACCTGAAGATAAGCCCTTTCCCTTGATTGACTCTCTTTCTCTTGTTGTAGCTCATCCTGCAGATTCCTGTTTAGCTGCTGCAGTCGGGACAGTTCCTTCTGTGTTTGTTCCAGCTGCAGAAAAGTTGCACAAAACAGGTATTAATCTTTTTATGTGTTCGGATGAATATGTTTTGATCAAACTCTTAAATGCACTTGACTTCTCATGTAGTATTCCTTGCAAGATTGAGTGGTTGTTATTTCCTCTTTGTGACACTGAAAAAAACAATGCATGGAATTACACACATTACCTCACCTCTTTGACAAGTTGCCCAGTTTGCTGCTCACAGGACACGTTGTCCTTCACTTTCCTGCACTCACAGCTGATGGTCATTGATGCTTGTTGTTCCTCAATCTGGGGTGCGGTTTTAACTTGCTGCTCAATCTCACTCTGTATGTTTGAATGTCCATCACAATGCTCATCAATCAGCATCATTGCTTTGGAAGTAGAGCTGTCACTTGCAGCTCGTATGACACACAAGGATGTATCTGTCAACAGAAGGTTGTACACAGAAATACATTTAGTACAATGTATTATGTAATGTAACAACATGTAGGCATGTGTAACTCTAAACTATGTTTGTAGGTTGAAATTATTTAAATTTAATTTGTACACTGAAGACAGGATGCACCTTCACCCTCCTCCACCTGCCTTGGAGGACCGATGGGAGAGATGGGTGCAGAGGAGGCAGAGGGGGAGCCGGGGGAGGACAGATGAGAGTAGGGCATCATAGTCGGTGCAGAGCCTCCGTCAGCAGAACTCTGCTCTCTCTCTGGCTGCAGTTCGGGCTCCTGTTTTTTCTGCTGGTGATGTGTTTCCTCTGCACAGTCCCTGGTTTTGTGCTCTTGCAAAAAGCTGTTTGGGTGTTCAGTTTTCTCCAGATCTTCAGCTGACTGTGAGTCTGGTTGCTGCGGGTGAGTGTCCTGCTCTGGGAGGGAGCTGTGAGGAATACAACAGAAGCTTCTTTAGACTATACTCAAAGGGTAATTTGTTAAGTTTGCAACATCTACCACTCTCAAGGAAATCAGTTCTAAAGTCAGGTTCCATGAGATCTGGAACCGTGAAATATTTTTTCATTATAGAAGTCTGACATCAATCAAGCAGCACTTGATCAAATAGCATGATCATATTTACCTTGTGACATCAGGTGTAAGACCGGGCCTCACATTCTTCAACACTGCTTGGACCAAGTTGCGTCTCATTCCAGAGGTCTTAGCACAGAGTGTGTACACGCCGTCTCTGGTCTGTGGAAAGATAATCATCATCTTGCATTACCTTGATTTACCCTCAGTGTTGGGTAACTTGGGTTTCTCTTTTTGGGGGGGGATTTGATATGTTTCATGGTTAGTGACGAAAATGTGATGTGATGCAATTTTTTACATTTTTAGTGTAATATGAATTAGATGTGCATAGGGTAGTCTGTAGATAATGCATCATCACTAGTACAGTATATGCAATAAGAAAACAGTGCAACCCAGTACAAAAAGTAAGAAAAACAGGAATATTGTCGGGTTTTGTATAAGGTAATTGCAATGGCATCCAGAACATGACAACTAGAATCACTGAGAGTTTATGTTAAATATCACATATCTCAACAAAGCACAGCGTGAGCAGGCAGGTGACAACAATGCAGTTTTTAAATGACATAACTGTCATGTAAAGAATTACTCAAACCTCCATGAGGTTTGTAGTCAGAAAGCATCATTGTGTTCAGATCAAACAAAATCTAGCTAAGATCCCATAGATGCAGAGGAATAAATATTTCACAAAAGAAAGGAGGAACATAAGAGCAGGAGTTTGTGGAGAATACTATAAAAAAAATCATTACTTCTTAAAAGAGGCCATTGCTTCTCCAACATAGACAAACCTACAAGAGTCACATGACTCCAGAGAGGCTACAACAAGTTATGGAAGTTGATCTTGGGATGATGGAGATTTGTTTATGGAATTATGGAAATTTCCCCATTGTGGGACGAATAAAGGAATAGCTTATCTTATCTCATGTACCCTACTCCTGGTATTAAAAACCATAAAGAGTATAAGAACATTTAGGTAACACAAACCAGAGTCAACCTTTTCCAGACTGTTATGGTTCCTGTACAAAGCAGCAGAGCCTGTATTATTTTCCTCCACAGTTCATCCACACTGAACAGTCCATGCAGACTGAGACATTCCTTGTACAGAAGCCAAAACAAGCACAGTCACAAACAAGTTGCCAGTCCTGCCCTTATTATACAAAATTAAAAAAAACAAGGCCTAGTAGATCCAGTTCATGCCTTGTCACACTTACCACATATTATAGATCACATGTGATGATATATATATCAACTATATGCATTATTCCTTTACTTGACTGTAAATTCGAGCAACTATTGAACTCACATGAATTTGAAAACCACAGTCCTTCTGAGCTGAGTAGTCTGTGATGTCAAAACATGTGGACAAATTTATCTCACCGTCCACATAAGCTGCCTGGAATTAACAATCAGGGAACAATATCTGTAACAGCTCCATTCAGACATTCACTCACAGTTAATGTTGAGTAAAGTCAAGTGTTGGTTTTTTTTTAAGTTTTCTAGGATCAATCTCCACACTGACAGACATGAGCTTCTTCTCCAGTTGTAAAGCTATTTTAGAATCAACAAAGCAGATTAATTGCAGAATACCAGCAGACCTCCTCAGCTATTGAATCTTTGTAGAACCTCAGGATTTGGTCAGTCAGGGCAAACTAGTGTTGCTGCCACTAGAAGAGACATGTTCAGAGCAGAGCAAGATTATTAGCTTGTCAGACCTGATCATGCCACTGCTCCTGAAATTTTAGGTGACTGTAAATTGACCTGTCCAGATGCATCCTGTCCCATCATGCATCCTTTCTTAAAGCTGAGAAGATCAGGCTGAAGAAGAAGCAAAGCATCTTATGCACCATACCAATGGAATACTGCATATAGCTAGTGTCGAGCAGTATTTAAATTTTTGATGCAGACATTTACTAGTTAAAGATCCAGTGTTTGTGATAGAGCATCTCTTTAGGGAGAAAGTGTCATGATCTGACTCACAATAGCAGAGGCTTCAGCATCTCTGCGCTCGAGGGATGAGAGCCGGTGGTAACGAGGGAGGGATGAGCGTTTCGACTCCTGGCACAGAAAAAAGGGTTCACACCCAAAAATAACTGAATGAATAAGAAGCAGGAGGAGTTCTTGTATGTACCTGTACTGGATTCCTAATTCACTTCAGAATTAGAAAGAAGAGTTTAACTGAGAAATATGGAGTCATTGAACATCTAAAAGGCCATTTTTTAGAGAGTACTTTTAAAGCCAATGTTCATTTGATTGTGCATGTCTCAAAAGTTGGTCAATCCAGTGTAGCAAATCAAAAAATGAATTGGATGTTAAGGCAGCCACAAAAGACTTTCTGTACTTAACAAAGAAGTATCGTCAGTGCATAATGAAGCTCTCCAAGTTATTTGAAATCTATCAATGTGACATTAATTTGGAAACATGAAAACTACTATTTGAATGGCAAGATAAAAACAGAAAGCTCAAACATCTAAATACCCATTAAGTTTGAATGTTTTACACAAGAATTATTTGATTATGATATTGCTATTGCTACGACTTTTACTTAATATAACAGTCCCAGCTTGACTACTAAAATTTTATAGCTCCAAGTTTTTTCAAAGTCTGCAATTGCCTGTTTTGTATTCACAATGTCTAAAATATCACGTTTAATATGTTTTCAAGTTCCTTGCTTTCAATGTCCCAATGGCAAATTGGCAAGGTATGAAAAGGTAAAAAAAACATTGCAAACACACAAACCAACAAAGCTACATCCACAAGTGTACTGGCAAAAATGTACACAGAAACACACTTTTTGATTTTGATTTTTTTCTTCTTTCAGAGGCAATGTGTCATTTTTCCTAGTTCTCTTGTCTTGGAATATTGTGATGTTTAATGAGACAGTGATCTTCTATTTATAACAATGTTGTGTTTGTTAGTTTCTCTTTGATTGTCCTCAAGAACAGCATGAATTTTCTTTTACTTGTGTGAAGAAGCAATGTGTGGTCAATTAAAATCTATCCAACACAGTATTTGATAAGACAGCTGGGTAATCATGCACAGAAGAGATAATATAATATGAATAAATGGTGAGTACTGGGCCGAAGATGTGGCAAGTCTTCAGTTACCAGCAAGAATTTAGACTGGACAAACCAGATAGTCACCGACTGACCACATGAGTCATCTCCAATACAAGAGAATATAGAAAAATGAATACATTAATATGCTGATTGGTACAGGCAGATGAAAGCAGAATGCTGGCTTGACATCTTTGTCCGGCATCAGCACCTAACAGTTACTCAGGCAACTCATCATACATACACATTAACAATAAACTAGAGATACCTGCTTCTTTACTTTGTTGCAGTGATGATGATTTTCAGCAACCAAACAGGGGGAAGACTGCGGCTCAGAGGGGCTGCTCGTTTTCATTTTGTCACCATTATCACCAGGACACTGGTCTTTGTTATCACTTTAATGATAAGAACACAGGTGGAACAGATTGTCAGAGGCTATTACCGACTGCAGATAACTAACGTGTCATTCATTTGAAATATGGCACCACAACAGGATTTTTATAGAGTAACTATAAAAACAAAAGTCCAGAAATTCTTTAAAAACAACAACAAACCTGACTTGCTCCTCAGTGGACGACAGCTGGCCACAACTCAGAGCTTTCTTTTCTGTGGTTTGTCCTTTTTTTAGTTGCAAACTTGGAGCTGCATTTGAATCTGTTTCAGAGACAGCAGTGAAGAAACAACAGCTGTGTATAAAACAATTTAAGAAGCTTCTTTTATGATGTGTCTATTTATTTCTCACAAAATCTTAAGAGCTTAGGAAAACTTGGGAAAATCTATTAGACAGCTTATTAAAAATCAACAACCACATTTAGAAATGTAAAAATATATATAATAATATAACTTCATTTGGATAAATATTCTGTAAATATAGAACTACACATAAAACATAAATGACATTACCGTCTCCAGTGGCTCTCTGGTCCAGTCTGCTGAGAGAGCGGCTGCTTCTCATGAACGGAGCAGCAGTGAGAGAGGAGGTGTGGAGGGACGAAAAGCTCCGGCTGCTGCTGAGGTGGAGGGCCGGTCTGGTTGGGCGAGGTGCTGGTCTGGTACCAACGGAGCTTTGGTGGCCGAGGCTGCCTCCTTTCAAAGTGCCACCAATCTTACTGCCACAAGCGGTTGAGTCGCTTCCTCTGCTGCTGAGGCTGTTGCTTCTTCCATAACTAACCCTGGTTTTAGACGTGCTGCTGCCAGCCTGTTTCCCCCCACTAGATACAGGTGCTGATGCTGCTAGTTCCTTTGGGAGAAGAAAGAGAGACAAAAAGATTGTCTAAGAAAACAAGACACAAAAAGTGTTTTGTATGGTTTTCAGTTTTGAGGATGATGATATTTAAATGTCAAACATCACACCCCCTGCTCATCTCCATCCCAGCTTGGACTCTTTGACACATGCACTACAATCCAATCACTGCTGGAGAGAACCTTTTAATCCTTACAAGAGCTCTTAATTTGCTTAAGTACCATCTGACCAACACTGTGATCGTGGACAAAGACACACACACACACCTTAGACTTAATCACACTTCAACCGGTCTATTCCAGTCTCTGGAGATGCAACCTCACCAACTGCAGAGGCAATCAATCTGTGGCCGGACCACAAGACAGAGAAATCAATTAGAGGAGGCTTCAAGAATCCTGACTTAGCGACTTGTGCAGGTTATAACTGCGCTGACTTGGTCTTCGGCCATTAATGGTGATATATCAAACTAAATTCATGCACGTCCAGCAAAGCACATGCACTCACTCCGTGTCCATGTTAAATGAACGACACAGAACATTAATATAGAGCAATCAATTTAAAGACTTTTATATACACAGTTGGCATTAGCTGCACTGCTGGAGGAAGGGGGGATTGTAATATAGCAATATGCTTTACTTCAACCTTTTTCAAATTAGGTTATTAAAAAGATCTTTGCCAGTGAGCTTCCAAGCTTATTAAAAAGGGAATTTTTCTGTCATTACCTGACACAAAACATATTCTGAGCAGATCTGTCAATTTGTCAAATTCAGCACACTCTTCACTGTGTGTCTGAGTTTATTTGTTGTGGTTATGTGTTAACTTAGTTGATGAGTATGATTCAGGGTTTGTGAATCTTTGAAAGATCCAGTAAATGATGGACCAGTTTCAAGCAATTCAAAACAATTTTAAGAACACTGCTGTGTTGTAAACCATATCCTGAGGCGGAGTGGATCATTTAACTATGGTCTTTATTGTCTCATTCTGAATGCCTTAATTCTGTTTAAGGCTGCTAGTATACAGGGGAATACATGTGTTTCTCAAAGAATGAAGAATGAAACACAAAGTCACATTTTAAAAGTCGCCTGATCCTCATGACCTTGTCGTAGAACACGCATTTCTCCAAATCAGGGTAATAAAACAGCTACTGTGTCTCTGTGAGACTCCTTATTCATATGTAATGCTTGCATGTCATTAGCATCATTGAGTTACCAAACTAGCATTTTTGACTTTCCAAGTGAATGTGACCTCACCTTCCCCCCTGTCTTCTGTGTAGGTTTGATGGTCTTAGTGTTTACCAGGGTCTCAGGCCACCTGCTATAGATAGGATTAAGACAGTTAAGCATAAATCACCCTGTCATCCTGCACTTTCAAAAAACAATTATTTAGTGGGGGTCCCACTATTGAATTTGTCTCTATTAAAAGATGACATAAATGTGCTGATAATGTTAATTCGAGGTGTCAAAGAATTCAACCATGTTATGTTTGCCTTGTAAAGCAGCTCATGAAAAGCTTGCTGACGTAGCCTAAGTTCATGGAAATAGTATGTTCTTGGCAAACATGTGTCAGTGATGATTATCTGATAATCTGTGCAGTTATTTTTTCTCATGAACACATAATACTCAGGTTCTTGTGTAACAGACTCGGTCTCGGTATGCAATGCAAAATCATTACTGGTGGTCAAATCATTGCTGCAACATGTTGTCTTTTTCTCTTATTTAGCTGCTTATGACAAAACTGTGATTACTTCAGTGGAGACCGAGGAGCATTTTGCATGTAGTAAATTAGCGCCCACAGTTAGCAGGGTGGTGCCAGGAAACATGGTTTGGCAGCCATGTGAGCATAATATAGAGGCTGCTTACAGATTAAGAAACATTTTAATCTATAGCACATCCATCTCTCTGACATCCAGACTTACTTTACTGCCGGTAAATTGATCAGATGTAGAAACAGATGGTAAACAGTACATTTTGTCCATAAAGAAGTGAACATGCTCACTGCTGATTCTCACAACAAAGTTACTCATGTTCTTTATGACTTTTAATATGTTACTGTCACAGAAATATATTCAGCTGTTTTTCATTGAAATTATCTTGTTTCAGAAGAAATGGCATTAATTATGCCATAATGATTTGTCTCATGTTATAGGAAACAGATAGATAGTGCTGACTTACCTTTGCTTCTTGGACATCATTTTCAGCAGTGCAATGAAAAAACACTAAATGATTCTATGAAGATAAATGTGAAAACTTCTTGCTGATATTGTTATCCTTCTGCAAAAGATGTATGCTCTCTCTCTCTCTGGCTCTGGCAAAATCAAATCACAAATGGGTCTATACAGCAGTGTCCTAAAGAACAGACACACTTACACACACATAATCCCATACAGAGTTGACAAACTCTATTAGAGTTTTGCAGGATTAGGCCAACAGCTTAACAGGATTACTACTCTTCAGTGATCTTGACATCCCTTGCCTGCACATACTCTGAATGTCTTTCAAGTTTTTATAAATATACAATATTTAATTTACATGAGCACAATCCAGAATAGTAGTGCAGAGAAAAACATGAACTCTCTCAAGTCCAGCTGAGAGGGATTTGTGTGCTGACTGTGCATTTGTTCTGCACACAGCAACACGGCTGTCACTGTGGATCTGCGAGCTGTGACCTGACCTGAACTGTTAGATGCATCACTTGTCTGAATCTGTTTTATTCAGTCTATGGCCTGAATAAAAGAGCTGTTTATACACCAAGAAATCAATTATCACGCAACAGGGACTAAAGTGCCTGAACTAATTGATGATTTAGGCGTGTGTGGTCAAGGCAAAAAATTGTAAAGTAGTAGAGAGGGATGGAAAATTAATGGGAAAATACAGGGCAAAAAAAGAAAAAGCAAAAACAAGCAAAAGTGAAAATATTCTGTTTGGTTTAAGGTTTCACACATGTCAACAATAGAGGCTCTCAAGAGAAATGTACAGCCAATTTTCTTATTTTGAGCCAGTGGTCAGGTTTTAAATTTTGAGAGACTAAAACTATATTGCAAATTCTAAGTAGCAGAAAGTGACAGTATCTGGTAGTATTAAGGTGTTAATTTTGTACTTCTGAATTCCATATGAGCTTTACTGACATGAAAGTGAAATGTAAAAAGCGTTGCAACTTGAAAAGTTCTGAAGTATTCTGATCATTTATTAATTAATGTTCACAACCATATTCGATTTTTTTGTCAAACCTTAACATTAAACTAAACTCTTTTAAACATATTTAAGTACATTTTACTCAAGTTAGATTAGAGAAATGTTATAATAAAACTGCGCTTTCACAGTCGCCTTCTGTTTTCCCACGTCACCTGAATGCAGCATGTGAAACTTCTCTCAAAGTCTCTCAAAGTTTCTCTTTGTCAATCATCAAACAGTTTGTGCTTCTTCCTTCATCGCATCCCATTTTCATCAATGTGTATTTTTCATTAATCCTGCAGTCATTTAAATCTTTAAATCTACCTGCTCTCTTTTCTCCTCTCGAACAACACAGGCGCTGATTGGCTGAGCGTCACGTGATCCCACAGCTGATTTCGCCTGGCTGTGTTTTGCTTTGACCGTTTTTTTTATTATCTCATGGTGCCATTTCTGGTTAGCTTCGCTGCAGAGTAGCACAGCCATCACCGTCTAGTGTAGCAGGCTACCATGGCACAGGCAGCTCAGGCCAATGCCTTCGACGCGACCAGCTCTCAGATCCAGGTGGAGCACGATAAAAAACGTCGGCAGTTTGTTATTAGACTAAACGGTAAGTTCAACACGTAAAGATTAGCGCGCTAGCTAAGTTAGCTAATGTTAGCTCAGATGTTGGTGCAGTTTTCCTGGATGCCAGCATCGTCGTCGTCCCCTCATTGATAACTCCGGCTGCCATTTCGGACACAGAGGTGCTGTTAATGTCATTTATTTGAAATGTCACGTCTTTATTCTTATATTATTTCGTGTCAAGTTGAACAGGTCACAGTGGCTCACTTGTAACTTCACCAGCTTGTTTTTTTTTTGGTATGACGAAAACATTTTCGTCGTTCCTTTCCTGAAAGCAAACATACAGCCTTCAATAGCTTCCACTCACAGAAGACATTCCCGACCATTAATTATCCTTTCATGTGAAGTGCCCTTATAACAACTTAGCACCTTTACAAGTTATGCTTCAAACATCAGTCATCTGCCCAGTCAAAGTCCTTGATTGATCATGCACTATATTTTATGGACTGTCGCATTTCTTTCTGTTTGGATCTAGTTGACCTTTTGTTACTAGTTTTTCAGTTTATGTCAAACTAAAATACAGGTTTGCCCAGGTAATTATTTATGATAATCTAAGAATTTAACTGATCTTTAGCAATCTCTGCCTCTCTCTACCTAAGCTACATTATCCTTTTCCACAAGCACTTGTCTATATCTGGCTAGATGATGTGTTATTTTCTTGAAGTCTGTGACACCACATCACATGGTGACTCTCTTGTTTTGAGGTCAGTTATTCCTACCATGCCATATTGAGCAGCATTGTTGCAGTATTTTATGTAGATAGCAAGCTGCTCCTGCAGTTTGATCAATAACTTAGCCTCTGGGCCTACAATCATCTTTAAATGCCAAGACTTTATAGTTAATCTAGCATAAGATTATGCTGCATGTGTGAGGTAGATGGCAAGCTAATAGTTTTTCTGTGTTGTGTTGGCTGTGGAATATCAAAGTGAGAATTTTTTATGAATCTGCTATAATAAGTTTGCTCTTAAACACTGACCATGCAAGTATTATCAGTAACCCCGTGCAAGGCGATGTCAAGTTGCTGTTTGTCAACTGCAGGAAACTGGTTTGGGTAGAGACAAACTTTACACAACTGAGAGCTACAACTTCTGTCCTCAGGATCTCACGATCGTGCAGTTCTTCTGTATGAATACGTGGGGAAGAAGACGGTGGACTTGCAACACACTGAAGTTCCAGATGCTTACAGAGGGAGAGGAATAGCCAAGCACCTGGCCAAGGTAAAACTCAAAAAGCCTGGCTATTTTTTGCATGAAGAGAGGGAGGTTCTCTTTCTGTTTTTTTATTTTATATTGCCCAATTTGTAATATTTTGACATGAGTATGAGTTTAGTAAGTTCACAATCTAATGATTCAAATTTCTGACATAAACCCTTAAATTAGACTAATGTCTAGCTGCAGGCTCAGCTTAGTTTATGATGAAAAGTTTGAGTACCTTATTGAGATGACTTTACCAGTGATTTGACCACTTACATCTAGGATGCATGCTCAAGCACATCTCACATAGTTCAAAGATACAATACACATTAAAAAAAATCAATGATCAAAGTGTCTATATAAAATGTAGTGTGATAAAATGCCTGTCAAAACCATTAAGACTGGCTTTTATGCTTCTGTGATGGCAGGCAGCCATGGATTTTGTGGTGGAAGAGGATCTGAAAGCCCACTTGACCTGCTGGTACATACAGAAATACGTCAAAGAGAATCCTCAGCCTCAGTACTTTGAACATATTTATCAATGACCCTACATGGTTCTCCAACAGAGAAGAGAAGGAGAAAGAGACTCCCAGAGGATAAATACTGTGTGGCAGCATGCTTTGGAGTTGCAGGTTGATCTACAACAAAGGACCTTCCAGGCTTTGTTAAACATGATATTGAATGACTCCAGAGACAACTAATCTCACGGCAAGGACATCTGTGAGCTGAATGTTGGGTCAACTGGTCAGTTATGTCCATAACACAGGGATGCACACTCACCAGAAATAGGAAGCGAATCAGCTGGTCACGACTTGTAAAACCATGAGCAAGTAAACTAACCAAAGCTAAAGCCTGTTACCTCAGAGAGAAACCTTCAGGATGTATATCACTGACTGGAAGCAAGGGTTGGGCATATAATGACAACAGATGTGAGTCAAATCTCATGTTGCAAATTTTCTGTCCTGCTTTGGATTCTGTGGTTGTGAGCAGGGCCACGAGATGACCAACCCAGGCTACTTTCTCCACGATAGTTTGGACAGAAGCAATGACGGCTTCACTGATGCTCAAACTGTGATGACTTTTATATTTTGACCCCCTTTTGATATTCTATTCTTCGTCATTTTGTTTTTGATTTGTTTTCTACTGCTCTACTTAAAACAATGTGTTTCTTGGGCTGAAATACAAATTTAGTAGATTATGAATGCTAAATGCATCTTTGAAATGTCAAGTTATTTAACAGAGTTTTTTTTTCTAGGTATAGACATAAATTTGGTGGGTAAAGGGTCATTTTTGCAAATGGAATCTGTATTTGTTTTGAGGACATTTATATTCCCGAAATCCCAATTCGGTTCCTATGTTACTGTATTCACTTCTGTTCTTCCCAGTAACAGAAACTTACTGTGTATTGTTGAAGTTATAAATTGATTAGTCAAAGATGCAGGGATTTGTAAACCAAAGAACACAAACTGGGGGTTTCTAACTCTGGAGGGGCAATCCTGAACAAGACAAAACTGATCATTTTCTCCATGAAGGAGAAAATGTTACAAATATGTATGTGATAAATTTGTCTGAAGCTTGTCACTGTGTGGTGCAACACCTTAGCGTGGATATAGATATCTCTGCTCAAACCAGCATATTCTCAAATGGCACTGCTATTTTCAGGGCATTTACATTCTATGGTGTCCACCATCCTTTGTTCTGTCCTTCAGGAGAATGACACTGGATGGCAGAAGCTCAAAAGTTGTTTTATATCTTTTGTTTTTTTTCCTCTTACCCACAAGGCTTCTTTTGCCAGCAGATATCAAAATGATAAAGGTCATCATAGAAGAAAACTTTCACTGAAAAAAAAGATTACTGTGGTATCCCTTTTTTTTGGCTCTTCAGGAGCTGTTGCTGTTGACAATCGCAAGTGTTGGGTTGTGAAAAATACCTCAGGTTACTCAACACACTCGGGCAGGACATAAATCAACATGCAAGGCAGACTCTCTATCTGCTTTAATCACTCGGGAGGTAATGCAAGAAACCACTGAAACCACCCTTTGTAAAACTTTCCTTTAGGTGACGCACACCTATAGATAGGCCAAGGTATTTGATGTGTTATTTCATTTTTTTGTGTGTATGTTTATATTTTTGTTTTTTCTGGAAAGGAGATTTTGAGCATGTGGCTCTACCAAGTGCATCAAAATGTACCATTCCTTGTTATAATGCTTTGTGCTTGAGACTTTTTTCCATTCTTGTTGTCTATATAAATAAATAAATCAAGTACTTATCACATTATTAATGTCAACATTTAATACTGTGCAATACTTTTTCGGCCTGCATGCATTATCACCATTTCACTGTTAGCAGACATATTTTCAGTACATTGTATTAAGATGTAATTACAAACATATGTTTCAGTGAGGACTGTGGTGTTAGTTTCAATGTTTGATTTGTGTGTAAAATATGTAGATGTCCACCACAAAACACTTTTACTTGATCTCATCAACATATTTTATATCAACAAGGTGGTATATTTACATTACAGGAAGTTAGAGAGCTGTTTGAAAAAAAACAACTTTATACTGAGTATTCATATTTAGGTGAGTAGGTGAGGTTAGGTGTATCTCCTTAATAAACACATCCTGCAACAAACAGCACCAATTTGGAGAAAAACTGCAATAGTTTTGCAAACTCAAATTTGGCTCCATCTAGTGATGGTATTGGGAACAACAGTGGTGGACATTGTATTTCAATGAACTGGGTCAGCAGAAAATTTAGCAGTAGTTTCATATGTGTGTGTACAATGCAGGGCCAAACACTCAGATGGGTGAGATGGAGAGAAATCTGCTTGCTCATCTCCCATTTGAGAGACAACCAAAAGTCTTCATGACTTTCATCAACTACAGAACATCTCTTGATTACTCAAGAGGAATCTACCTGACTTTGCTGCACTGCTGCAAAGACACATGGCACATCATTCACCACGTTTAACTAGCTTCTCATGAACCCAAAACTCAAAATTTTGCTTAAACTTCAGTGGATGTTCAAAGTCCTCTTGAATAACTAAACATGAAAGTGATTTCGGTCTGCAACTACTGCAGACACTGAGGTCATGCACTCTGTTCTGCTCTCAGGTCAATTCCAGAATGTTTAGGCTGAGTATAATTAAATGTGACAAGAGCCAAGAAAAACTCAGTTAAAAAAAGACTAGGGCTAGGCATTGATTTCTGTCCTTATATGTCTTAACCCTTTTCTTTTTATTTGATAGAATATATCAAACTGCTCAATACACTTGTGTTGAATACAACGTACTCTGACATGAGAAAAGTTTTCTAATTCCAGTCAGGAATAAGAATCTGACTAAGCACTCAGATACCAACCTTCAATATTTTACATTTTTCGATCCTTTAATAGAATGTTTTAAGATGCTGTATCCACAAATGACCCATTATTTCTCCACCATTTTATTCCTTCTTGTGTGGAGATGGCACTGAAAGAACATATAGACTTTCATGTTGGGAAATGAAATTATAATGAAAGTATGATTTACCAGTCAACTGAAACACAATATGAAAAAGGGAGTGGGATGATGAGAATGCACTGAAGCGATGTCCAGCCCTGACTGCAACAGCTTCTATTCATCCTTGATTAATGGACTGTATTTTTTTATAAGTAGATTAATAATTAAAACATGAATTTATTGATCATTTACCTATCAATAAATATGCATGGTGTGTCTCCTAATAGCCTGCATCAGTTGAATGGATTCTCAACTGTATTTATATATCGAGGTCCTGAAGGGGGCATGGCAGGTAGAGCAACCCTGATTTAAAAATTTATATTTTTTTAAATTGATGTATTGATTACGTCACGCATACGTCATTCAGCAGGCCAGATAATAAAGCTCTTACAACTGTTGTCACAGGCGCAGCTTTTGGTTGCAGCTGATCCCACATTCCTGAACGTGACCATTATAGTTATTAGATCCACGCCTCAGGTTACAGCAGGGGGACAGACAGGAGACACAGAGACACACAGAGAGAGGACACACTATGGGTGAGTACCAAGAAGAGTCTGCAAACACAAATCTTACTACAAACCCAGAAGGATAGGACACTATATTACATACTGCATCTACAGCATGTTGTAAACAGTGCGTGCAACATATTTGCCTCATTAAAGATTTAGATATCTAAATGTCTTCTGTATTAATTTTAAGTTTAAATGTAGTGTTAATGTAATTTAATAGTTAAACAAACATGCCCTCGTTCCTTTGTGTTATATTTATTTATAATAAGGTCTGACCTCTCAAACTTCTATGTGCTATTATAAAATACGTGACAGCAGGTCCTCTGGCTCTATAGCATCACGGGAATTGTAGTACACATTCGCGTCCCCAGTGATGCGTCGTCCGCGTCGATACACTACATTACCCACAAGGCTGGGTGTCGCCATACGTCAACTGCAATCACGGTTGTATCTCCAACATGGCGTCGCTGGGAAGGAGGCGCGGTGTCCCAGTAAGCAGGGAGAGGTCAGTTACTCCACATCTTGGCCGTTAAACGAAAATGTTTTAATGTGATACATTGTTGTGTATGTGTCACCATTCGTCAGATCCCGAACATGCATATCGTTCGGGATTCAATGTTAAACGACAACACGACAAGTCTGAATTTTACCCCATGGTTAGCTAACGTTAGCTGGCTAACGTGTACAGATAGCTAGCCGTTAGCAAGGAAACAAACTAGCAGCTCATGTGATGTTTTGGTTATTTCAAGCCAACCGATAACCGCAGAGAAAAGTTGCGTTCAGCCGTGCGTGGGAGCGACCTTTAGTGTGATTTGCCACGGCTCTCATGCTACACAATCCCGGCTGAGCTAACAATGTTGTCCGCTGTGTTTGTCGACCTGTTCTGAACTTAGCTGGCCAGTCCTCCAACTTTGTACCATGAGAGCGAGTTAGCCGCTGCTATCTAACCGACGCTCAGGAACATTTTGTCCCATACACGATGTTCCTGAAAGGATTTTCACTAGTATCCGAAACAACTACAACTTCTTTGATATTTGCCTCCTATGTCCTGCTGCCTTATAAGTTGGATAAGCTTGCTATCGTTAGTCGTTAGTGTTTGCTTGTCAACATATACTTGAAGGCCTCAGAATGTTGACACTGATCCACACATGTGTTTGTCATATTTAAAGGTGGTTTACAAGTAAACGATAATGTATCCGTTTACAGTGTTGCTGGGCCCAAATTTATTAGTCGATTAATCGATGAGACCATCAACAGAGCAATTGTAATTATTTGTCAAGATGAAATGTAAATAGTTGTTAGTTACAGAACCACCGACTTACAATCTCCATATTTTATGTTATGGAGGCATTTTGTTGACAGCAATTTGCCTCTGAAAACTTGATGACCTGGATGACCATTTGGTGATTTGAACATTTAAGAGATGGGATGAAAAGATATGGTGCAGAATCACTTGTGCAACCCAAGTATGCACATACACATTGAAATGAAAGATATCCAGATTTTGACTTGATATATTGTAGAGATGGATTGAGATGGGCTTCATAATGTTGTAAAAACGAGCTCATGTTCTTCTGAAGGTCACAGATGTAAACTTTTCATGTTGAATGTATCGTTCATTCTGGATGGCTCATCGTGTATCGTTTTAACTAAATGTGAACAAGCCAGTTATTTAGTTGAATAATCATGTAATCATGTAGTTACTACAGTGCCATGGACTATTGATAAATGGCAACAAATTAACAGCCAATCCCACAGTGGCATTTTTCAGTAGATGATATATTTATATATATGTCATGTTACAAAGGGTTTTTTTTGTTTGCTTGTTTTTACATGTTTTTTATGTTGGAGAGAGATGCATGTTACGATTTGGTAAACTTTATAAAATTTAAATTGAGAAACCATTCGGATCAAATAACCAGCTCTGATTGTTTGCCTTGGCTATTCTAGACAAAAACTATTCTCAGGTCTGTTAAGAATGGACAGGCTGGTCAATAGGCAAACCAGTCTTAGATCTGTTGAGTCTTGTTTCTCTAATCTCTATCCCTTCTCTCACTTTCCTTGCTGGTTTCTCTGTTTCTCCACAGGGGAGTGATGGCGGCAACAGATTGCTACATTGTGCACGAGATCTACAATGGGGAGAATGCGCAGGACCAGTTTGAATATGAGCTGGAGCAGGCACTGGAGGCCCAGTATAAATACATTGTTATTGAGCCCACACGCATCGGAGATGAGACGGCCCGATGGATTACTGTGGGCAACTGCCTGCACAAGACGGCCGTGTTGTCAGGCGCCGCTTGCCTCCTGACGCCGCTTTCACTGCCCCCTGAATACTCGCGCTATGTGGCGTTGCCCGCTGGCGCCCTCAGTGTGGCCTGTGCTGCCCTCTACGGGATTTCATGGCAATTTGACCCCTGCTGCAAGTACCAGGTGGAATATGACAGCCAAAAACTCTCGCGGCTGCCCCTGCATACACTCACCTCCTCGACGCCCGTGGTATTGGTACGCAGGGATGACGTCCACAGAAAGAGACTCCATAATACGATAGCACTGGCTGCCCTGGCATATTGCGCCAAGAAGATCTACGAACTCTATGCGGTATGAGTGCACTCTGAAGAGAGTTTAAGAACCAACAGAAAAAAAGAAAACACAAAAAAAACAGAACCTATCCAACCCCAGATGTATGAAAAGTGGAAGTCACGATCAGGCCCAGCAGTTAGCTCCACACATGTGGTGGGTGCTTCCATTTTGAACTTCGATCAGAGGGATATAGTTAAAACTAGAAGGAATTGTTTTCTCCTTTACATTTCCTTTACTTCTATGTGACAACAACAGCACACTTATCTCCGTAGTACCCTTGCGCCTCCTCCCCTGCGCCCTCCACCTGCATTCATGACACACAACAAGCCAGTGCACAAGGGTATGACAGCAGTTCCTCTGGACTGAATCGTGTTGCGAGTTGGATTGGACAGACATGTTTTGAGTACCAAGCTCTTTCCCCCTTTCCCTCGTAGTTTTACTGTACCCCTTTCTTGCTGATCAGTACATCACCCTTTCATTAAACATTAGGATATTTCAAACTCACTTTTCTGTATTTTATTTTACTTTTTTCATTAAATGGATTCTACATGATGTCCAGAAAAGTGCAAATAGCTGCAACTTATTTCAGACTGTGTCTTGTTCATGTAGATTTTCTTGTTTAAAAGAGTGCGAGTCAGATCTCATGTGACAATGCTGTGCCTCACTGTCCTCTTTGAGAACACTACAAAAATACTAACTTTTGGAAAGTCACATTTCACACATGCTTCTAATAATGTATATTACATTAAAATCAAGCCAAACCCTCATAATTGAAATGTAAATATGGACACTATTTGACACTACAGATAATAATTACACAGCAAATTCTAAATTCATACTTTCATGTATATGTTTACCCAATTGTGCTCGTTATAAGTTGCTGTCTAGATCAGCATTTCTAAAATGTGGGGTCCCAGCAGGAGGTAATAATTATGAGATGAGCAAAGATAAGTTTGGATGAAGTGGAAGATGAGTTGTGACATAACAAAGACTTGCAAGAACTGAATAATAAAGTGGAATTCAGATGAGAATCGGTTGATTTCTAAGAGTCACAATAATTAGTCACTGGTTTAAAGTGAATCTTATTTAAATGCCCTTATTTAAATGACTTTCCACAGACACTTTTATTTCTTTGACAGCTGGAAAATAGCAAATTTAAACCTTTCATGGTACATCTGTTCCTGAGGAGTTTCCTGAAAAGAATATCATGTAAATCCCTGAAAAGCTCCATTAAACAATGTATCAGAAATGAATTTCATCTGTTAACTTGCTTTGAAAATGTAGAGAAATTGGTGTGATTGGTAGTTGTCTATCATGAAAATGTAAAAGCCTTGCCTTTGCTTCATCACACTATTTTGTCGAGTTCTGACATGAACAAGGAATCTACAATAATTTTTACATGTTTAAAATGCCTACCAGTAGAGGTGCAAAGAGTTCAGTTGTTGATGAAAATGTTCAGCTGTTGCTATTGATAAATGTCATCTTATTTTCCTGAAATTTAAAACAAGGTGCTTTGGGGGGTTTTTGTACCTCAGTAAATGGTGCTTACACTAGTAAATTGCACAATTTCTTAATTCAGTGTATGAACGCAGCACCACAGACGATTGAGGCTGCTGGCTGTAACCTGGAGAAAAATTCTGTTTGACACATAAAGTGTGCAATGTCAGCCTATGTTCAGGTTAGCGGAATGTTAGACCTGGTAAACCACAGGCACAGAGTGTTTTGCAGCCTGTGCATTTCCTGCTCAGTCATTTTGAAAATTACATCAAGCTGAAATGTGTTTTATGCAGTATTCAAATCCCTCCAAATCTATTTCCTCTTGCCATACATATAACCTTTTTGGGATGAGCAGAGAGAGCAACACTGAAGCAGAGTGATGTTTGCTGATTTAGGGCCAGAGCAAGCTAATTATCTGTCAGTTGACCTGATGCTGACATTAGTGCTGACCCTCTTGATTTGTACTGATTGATGGACTGGCTGTAAACCAACCAAACATTTCAGGGCAGCACTACTGGGTCTGGTGGCACGGGGATGCACCAGTCATCATAAAGAATATATTACTCATTAGGATAGCCAGATGACAGGTCAGTATTTCTCTACTGACAGACATGATGAAGGTGAGTCCCTTCTCCAGCTGTAACTGTTAAAATGTGGAAGTCACTTGATTTGCTGCACATGTTCGATAATCTGAAATTTAGATTCATCCATAGGCTGATGAATGTTTGACATACTGATATTTTGTTTTTCATTCAGGCCTCCATCCTCTTTCATACATATGAGATTTTCAACTTTTTTCCACTTTGGTCTTTGAAGAGCCCAGATGTGATTAGGAAAATCTTGTCTTATGCTAACAATAAAGCTCTGTATGTGTGTTTGGCTGAAGAAGAACCATTACTGATAACTTGGCAGCAAAGAATTTGTGATCGAGAGATACAAAAATGGGCACATGAGCTCATCCGTGCCCTCTGCCTTACTGAGACTTCAGCTCCCATAATTCCTAGCGGGGGAACGCAGCCTGTCGCCCTACAGGAACACACTCCCGGTCTGTGGGTGCCTGTCAGGCGAGTCCGGACCAGCTCGTATCACCGACTCACGCTGCTGTGTTGTAAAGGACGACAGCAGCTCAGGTGAGTTAACCTACAGGCCAACAGGAGAGAATGAGATAGTGCTTCATTACACTGTGGAAGCTAGCTAAAGCTTTAGCATTAGCCAATTAGCATTAGCGTCCTCAGTCATTCACTCAGATAAACACAACTAGCTTACCTCTGTAGTGCAGAGCATGCTCATTGTTTTTCCTCATTTGTAAGTTAAAGTTTTCACACTTAACCCAATAGACGTTGTGGTAAATAAACCAGCTGTGCGCCAATAAATATGCTAATTCATCCGTTAACAAGGAAAGTTGTTGGTTTTCTTAGTTTCAAAAACCCAATTTCCGTCAGTAATTTCAGTCTCAGTAGTTACAATGATTTCAGGAAAAGCACATTTTCCTCATAAAAATGCAGATTTCTGCAGCATGGTGCTCCAAAACCTGCTCAAAGCAGATTATTTAGTGTGGGGAACCTGGTTTAAGGATGAAGTTCATGTCATGGGAGATGGTTGAGTCATTGTTCCCACAATTAGCATCATGTACAGCTGCAAGGACAAACTCAGGAGGACACTGTCCAACAGTATGAGTAAGCACACCGCTTTTCCACAGTGTCCCATCTTACTTTGATGTTCAATATCCTGCTATTATGATCACCTGTTTGAGAATAAAACAGCAGCACGTATTGAGGATCTGGAAGCCTTCTAAATGTCTCTGAGATCTGTAATATACAATTAGAGAATATGCACATCTTGCCACATTTAATATGGCACAAGGGGACTCCACGTTCACTAAATGGCATTTTATTTTTTGTGTATTCTTTAGTCTATTTCTCTCTGACTTTCCTGTGTGTGTGTGTGTGCATGCTCATGATATGGTAGTACTTGTCACCGTTGCCATGCTGACTGTTTGTGCTGTGCTTTGGAGACAGGACAAGTGGAAGAGGCTTAACTAAATTCACTGGACATTAAAACATTCACAAACCCTGGGGGGGTCTGAGGGCTTACAGAACACACATGTCAAGGTCACTCCGCAGCATGTTTAAAGCCCTTTCTGGTGTGTTTTTTTGTGTCCAGTGTTTTCTCTATCAAATATACTATCCGTTATTTTTTTTAAATTACAAATAATTTTGCCTGAAACTGTAAAAAAAACACTGAAAAATTATTTCAACAAATTTGAGCTCAGGAGTCACCTATGGCTTGAAGCAAAAAGAAAGAAATAGGCCTTTGCACATGAGCAGTGGTTGCTATTCTCACAACTCATCTGACAGATATATTGGTTGAATACTTTTCTTTTTTAAACAGGCCTTTGTCAGGTGACAAAATTGAAATTGATGTGACTATTACAATGTGTTGTAATGTTGCAATGTATCTGCAGGTACGGGACGTTGTGTGGAGCAGTGAGGGGGACTGTCAGCCATGGAGCGTGTCATGGGAGGAGGAGCGTTTCAGCTGGTTTTAGCATGTGCGGGGGTCTTGCTCCTTTATCGAATACTCGTCCGCCTCAGACCAGGAGCTGCTGTGCAGGATGCCGTGGTGGTCATCACAGGGGCCAGCTCTGGACTGGGGAAAGGTCAGCTTCCTGCTCATTTGTTCCTCTACTCAATTTACATGTAGATGCTTTTGACAAATCAAGTTACATTGGTGTGCAGATGCTCATTTCAGTTGGGTCACAGTAATGTTTCAGTTTCAAGTGTTTTTTGTGTTGTAGCGTGCGCGCGGGTCTTCCATGCTGCAGGCGCAAGACTTGTGCTGTGTGGACGAGATGCAGGCCGCCTGCAGCAGGTGGTCCAGGAGCTTACAGCAACTTCAGCAGACTCACAGCGGCGGGTGTGTACACTGCTGATGGTCTGAGATGGTTTCCCCACCACTGCTCTGTCTCCCTCTATTGTATGTTATTTTGTCTGAAATCAAATATTTGAAATCAAAGGTGTTTTGAGTATTGGGTAGTTTCACATTTTCCACAACCCTGCTGTATCACTAATCATGACTCCTTAGACATTCAAGACTTTCATTTCTGAGAACCTGCTAATGTTTTCCCTGAGAAGAGAAACAACTCAACTCTCTCAATTCTGCGACTCTTTCCTTTGTTTTTACGCTACAGTATCAATACAGACATGGACTGATGATTTTATCTCATAAAGGCAGCATGAGATGAAATAACTGTGCTGCTCTGTTCTGTTCAACCACCAGACTTACACTCCCTGCATCGTTATCTTTGACCTGGCTGACGCAGACACAGTGGACGGAGCTGCAGAGGAGATCCTGAAGTGTTATGGACAAGTGGATGTCCTCATTAATAATGCTGGAATCAGTTACAGAGGCAAAATACTGGATACCCACGTTTCAGTTCAGCGGGATGTTATGGAAACGAATTACTTTGGGCCCGTTGCTCTTACTCAAGGTTAGTGAGGATCGTAGCTTGGACTGCAGGCTTTTTTTTTAGGAGCTTTAAGTTGCCAGATCTGGACAGAATATGGGATTAAAAAGTCAGAAATATATGGGGGAGCCAAACCATGGAGACTTTATTTAAAGGGTATTAGAATACTCTCCACTCAGTAATCTTCTTTCCTGCCTTCACAGCTCTCCTGCCCTCCATGGTTCGCCGGCGCAGCGGCCACATCGTCGTCATTAGCAGTGTCCAGGGCAAGATAGCCATTCCTCACAGATCAGCTTGTAAGTTGTCCTTTTTCATTTTAATCAAAATCAACAAGTAACCCAAAAACTGCGCGGTTGATTGGAGATGAAGCAGGACTCTGGTTTGTACACACTGTGGTCAGACGCAGCCTCTAAGCACGCCACCCAGGCCTACTACGACTGCCTACGGGCCGAGATCGAGTACCACGGGATTTCAGTGACCGTCATCAGTCCTGAGTACATCCGGACCAACCTGTCAGTCAACGCTGTCACGGGAGATGGTTCCAAGTACGGAGGTGAGGCAGTGAAAACAAGTGTGTGACACGAACACGTCTAAACTGAAAATAAGAGAATATCACTCAGTGTGACAACTGTTTTATGTAAAAGAAATTGCAGATGGAAGGTGGCAAACTTCCACTGAACTCTACAACAACTGATGTGTGTAAACAATCTAATACTACTCGTGTTCTGCCGAGTAGTGTCAAAATGTATAAGCTGGAAAATTATGATTTGCTAAGGGTGGTGTGAGTGTGTGTGGATCTAATACTAACAAAAGGAGAAAGGGGACATAACAATAAAGACATGATAAACAATTACAATAAATAAATAGAGTTGTACATTTTCAATCAACTATGTCTGGTTACAAAAGGAAACAAAAGGAAAACAAATGGGCGCACATGTTTTTTGGTAAGTCCATTAGAGTAAATGAATAAATAAAACACAATATAAATAAGTCAAGAAACAAGGGAAGAAACATAATCCCAAGTACTGAGCTGTGTTTTTTATGTTTCTTGTTTGTGCAACGCTGCTTTCAGTTGTGGATAAAACCACAGCAATGGGTCGGGACCCCGAGGATGTGGCTCAGGCCGTTCTGAGGGCTGTCCGTCAGAGGAGCAAAGATGTTGTCTTGGCAGGACCTGTGCCCAATCTGGCCATCTACCTCCGCACACTGTGGCCTGCGCTCTTCTTCAAACTCATGTCCTCACGGGCTCGAAAGGAACAGAAACCTAAAGATGAGTGATGCAGCAGCAGCCGAGCACTAAGAGGCTCACAACTGGTGCGTATAGAGGCACGTGGACCAAAAGGTAAAACTGACTCTTTCACAAGGAGGCCAGATGGACAGGAGACGTGTTCATTTAGTCGTTAATTTAACCATCCTGACATTACCAAAGTGCTGTCTTCTGATGAGAAATACACAGCACGAGCCATGATGCAGAAACTCTGCCTGCACTGCTGAACACGCCCCTTTTATGCAAACATGCACAAACTCCGATTAAGTTGACACAGACTTAACAAACCAACATTTTAGTCACTGCCGTAGTACTGTTTGAGGCAATCGGAGTTTCCTAACCCCGACTTGCCTTGGTCACCACCAGTTAAATCTGAGTCACTACAGTGGCCTGTGCACTGTAAGCCTGTGTTGTTCAGCTGTTGCAGAAATGAATTTTTAAAAAGTGGGACTAGTAAATGTCTTTTACCAACAAGACTCAAAAGTTGCGCTGTTGTCAGTATGTGATGTTTTTTTTGTAATCGACTCCTTGACATGGATTTGATTTACAAATAAAATGCTCAAGCTGTTATCTATTTGCAGGAGTGTTAATGTTTAACTAGCAATGTTAATATAGACTGTCAGGTCTGGGAAATATTTTTAAATGATTTTCCTCTGGCTGTCTTCTGCTGTCCTACTTATGGAAATCATCCTTAACAGCCTGCAGTACCACATTTTAATAACTGAAAAAGAGAACGGCGGAGATGTTTTAATTTGTAATCACAACACTGTGCTCTTATCCATTTGATGGCAAGAGTAGAAACAAGTTTATGAGAACAGCTTCACCAAAAGGCAGGATTTGATAAAGGTATTGTGTATGCTATTTCAGCAGAGGATCTACCCCCAACACGTGCCGTGGCTAAAAAAAGCACTTCGTCAACGATCTTGTGTCTTTCTTAGAGATGTGGTACAGCACCTGACATGTTGTTTCTGGGTCATCCGTACCATATGGCATACAGAGCATGCAACTGAAAGTGCTGTTAATCTTCATCTTGTAAAGCTTCACTTTGCAACCAATGTTTTACCATTTGAGCCTAGATGATCACACACTCTCCTGTATTTCAGTCCTGTAGTCTCCTGATGAATTCATTAATCGAGCTGTGGTAAGGGCTGCAACTAATGATTTTTTTCATTATAGATTAATCTGATCGTTATCACGATTAATGATTTATTATCTATATGACTGAAAAAAAGCTCATCACAATTTCCCATAGTCCAAAGCAACATCTTCAAATTTCTTCTTTTGTCCAACCAACAGTACAAAACCTTCACATTTCTGCTTGAAAATGGACAAACAATTCATAGAATTTTAAATAAATGGCAATTAATTTTCATCTGATCCAATGGGTGAGGATTTCTTTTCTTCAGTGGGGACAATCACAGATTCGTAACAGGCTTAGCAGAGAAACCACTCAGCCACCTCTGGAAAAGCTGACAAACTGAATTGTTGGTGATAGCCCAAAGGCCACATAAAAACCTTGTAAAAGTGGTTTTCCACGGAGTAAACACAATGAATACAGAAAACAAGCAGGTTTTTCAACTATGTTTATACACAGAATAAAAACACCTTTTACAAACTGAAAACTTTAAACAGGTTTTTCCTTTTTAGGTGTCATCTTAATATTAAGTTAAACAAACACTTTTTTTCTGAAATGTTAACAATAAATAGTCCAAATAACAATTTACATTATGTTACAAAAGCGCAGTGAATACTGGAATTGACATTTGTACAAATAAATCCTTCAATGGAAAAAAAAAATAATGCCAGATTCAAAGACAAAACCTGCTGTTTATTCCTAAAGAATCATCTTCGTTGTTTCTTATCTAGTGTGAGAAGATGAAGTCTTTCCAGAGGTCTTTCACGACTGAAGGACCATCACAATAGCTTTTACATCGTAGAGTCAAAGTCCCCAAGGTGCTTAATTTAAACAGGAGACCCAACGTTTTCAATCCCATTTGTGGAATGACAACGGGAGCCTTCCCACAATTTACACTCACAGACGAAGTTACACATGTTGACGAGACAAAATGTCGACAATACTGCATATTGATGGTGCTGGTTAGTTGAAATTCAGAGAACATCTGGATGCAATGAGTTTGGACTTTACATGGTGCGTGCGTATTTGCTATGAATGAACAGTACAGTGATGAAGTTACATGTTTAGAAGCCAATCATGTTAACATTAGATATAGTGTTTCCTCTGCATCCAGTATCACTATTAGTCAGTGGGAAATTACTGTTTTGAGCACAACCAATCAGAAGGTTCTACTAGTGATTAGAGAATATCTACGTGACTTTAAAAAAAAAAAGCATAAAATAAGGAGTGTCAACTATGGCTTTAGTGTTTGATTTGTTCATTCTTCTGACTGCTCACTTTTCTGGAGTTTAAACGGAGTGTGAGACTACTGGGGGCGCTAACATTTTAAATTTGAGTTTAGCAATGCAAATCAATATGTAGTTGGTCATATTACTGGACAAGGGTGCCTCTGTTCATTTCTCGACTGAAAACAGCCGGACTCGCGTCTTTCAAGTGCTAGATACAAGCTTAAGCGCTAACGTAAATGATTATTCATCTTAGCAGCTGAGTGTAAAGATTCCCAACTACTGTGACGAGGTTATTTTAAAGTAGACCAAAATTAAATGTTTGGGTGTCAAATTATTAAATATGTGAAACAGCAAGTGAAACATAAATACGCATATTTCTTCTCGACCTGTTTAAGAGACAAACCGACCTAAAGACCATTGCATCTCAACATCCAAATGCAAATTGCGTGAAGCGGCTGGCGATGGACGCCGAACTCCCAATGTGAGTATCAACACAAAATTCAAAAGTAGCAGCTGCAGATGAACACATCTGTAGAGCAACCAGCAAAAGCTGCCATTTTGCACGAGACCGTAAGAAATGATGAACCTGATTCCAAACACAGGCGGCAGGCTATATTCCTACAATGCAACCAACATGACCTGAACTGATGGAGAGCACGTCAAAAGGAGGGCAGTATCAAATGATTTCACTTTAACCCGTCCTGCTGTGTTGTGCTCTACTTTTGCAAACTGAGGCCACAGTAACATCTGAATTGAAACAACTATTACAAGTATCTCACCGCTTTTGCTATCTTTCTCCACTGGCATGACTTTCAACATCGCCCTCCAGCAGCTGTTTGCACCTAGCTGGGAGCTGAACTGCACATTTTGGCGGATTTACACATTTTGGGGGTTGATCTGAGAGAACAGACGACAGACACACGCACACACACAAAGAGCAGGAAGAGACATAAAAGATCAGTGAAAATATTTTGTTCAGATATGGCATAGTATTTTCCTGTACATGAGGTTGTGTTTTGTAAACGCATTTGTTTTTGTTTTGTTTTTTTTAAAGTGTTTTTAAAGGGCATTTCACCTTAAACAACAGTTCAGCGAAACTAACTCGTTTCAAACTCGTTTTGAACAATGGTCAAGGTTCACCATTATTATTGCACTTTTACAAACAGGGCAGGGATGGCTTTAGAGGGGTGGTCTTTCTCCGCAGCTGTCCTTTCTCCAAAGTAGAGGAGACAACGTGGCGACAGTCTAGACAGAGCGGAAAGACACGCAGCAACTCCTTCGGTCACTCAGCAACTCGTGTCCCTACTGGTGGACGTGGGTCGGTGGAGCCAGGGTCCTCTCTTCCTCAGGGCGGTGGGATGGAGGGCTCGGTCACAGCCAGCTCCTGAGCCAGGTCGTTGAAGCGAGCGATGTAGTCCACGCTGCTCTCGCTCATCATGCAAGCGAGCTGGGAGTCCATCTGCAAGCATGACCAAAGAGCTTTCACTGTACAACTGCAATGGCAGCTGAAGAAAAAAAAAAAAGGGGGACACCGGCTCTGCCTCCCAGCTCCAAAATAGTCTGGACATTGTAGTTTTTAAGCTTTGGCACACTTTGTACAGATTAAACAAACAAGATATTGCTTGTGAATGAGAGGTTCTGGTAGGCAGATTTTGTGACCTTTGGGCTGAGCCACACTAGCTGTTCTCTCCTGTTTCCAGTCTTTATGCTATGCCAAGATAACGGCTGCTGGCAGTGGCTTCATATTTAGTGTACAGACATGGGAGTGGTATCGATCTTCTCATGTAACTCTGATTATTCCTTTCACAAGGAAGCAAGGACTGGCAGAGTGTGCAATTTTGAAAAAAGCAAAACTGCTAATTTGTAGAATACTCAATAAAAACATTCTTTCCACTTGCAAATCTCTTAATGAGAAAGGACTCAACTTACTTCTGCCACATCGGGAAGGCCACGGGACTGAAAGGAATCATGGGAGTTGCAGTCCAGGAGGCTGGGACCGAGCAGGACAGTGCCACTGGAGGGGCCAGAGGGGGTTAGGGTGGTCCGCTTGCCCTTATCAGGCGAGACCATGCTGGCTGGAAGGGAGAGAGACAGAGAGAGAGAGAGAAAGAGACAGTGAATAGAAGGCAGAACAGACATGAAGAGTGGAAACAAAGTCGTCTTCATGGGACATCGCTGCCAGAGGAAGTCTGCAGCTGTGTCAGTGTTACTGTGCATGAATAAGAGAATGGATATTTACACAGAGAGTTCTTTGTGAAGGTTTACTCAAAACAAAATGTGTTGCTTAATTATCCTTGTTATTTTGTCTGACATGTATTTAACACTAGAACATATTGTTGTACAGTCAATTTGACAAGCCTTTTATTTTCCTGATCATTATCTATTAACTCTTTGGATAGTAGACACACACAGTAGAGTTCAGAAGAGCGACAATGAATAATAAACCTAAGAAGCTCTGTAATAGTATTTGTTGGTTTATATTATTTTCGAGAGACTTACAGAGAAGACATCCCAGTGTGGAGTCGGATGAGTCGCTGGGGTACCACTGGGGGTCATGGCTGGGCGATGGGATCCAGCCTCTGGACGGGCTCACTGAGGGAGAGGAGGCCAGCAGTTTGGAGCTGTCATTGTTGGTCAGCTTGGCTGGAGAGAGAGCGGCCTCCTCACCTGCAGAGGGTCATTAGATTACACATATGGCTGTGTTGTTCAATAAGCCTAACGTCTCAGTGCAAGTGTAGTTGATTGCATGTCAACATAATTCTTCCACAGAATACTGTTTTCAGACTGTACAACAAAAGGAACACAAAATCAGTTGTCGTTTTTACAGAAATAAATAAACCCCACTTTGGGTTTCCTGTGTGAATGTTAGCATTTGAGACAGAGACACAGGCACACACCATAGTGGCCAGAGTTGATGGCGAGCTCGATGATGGAGTCACTGATGTGTGTCTGAGATTCTCCGGGGGCGAGAGCCTCTTCAGGGGGGCCAGGGAGAGAGATGTCCAGGAGCGAGGCTACGCTGGGTGGAGAGAGGAGAGAGTCCCCACCGCCAGTCACTCCAGGAGACGGAGGTGGCACACCGTTCTGTAAAATAAGTTGAACATTTAATCAGGGCTGTTTGATGAGATGCTTTTAGTGCAATCTCTATCTCTATCCCCTCATCTGGCCAGAACACACAGCCCACGTTATCTGAACCTTGCTGGACAAGAGGAACGCTTGGCAATCAGGACAACAATATGCAAAGCATTGATAAACTACACTGGCAAAAAGGGGTCACCAGTCACAAGTCAAAACTAGGGTTTGGAAAGAATCACAAGAAATTTGCTAGAAATAACAATAGAGCTTTTCTTCTGTTGTAGGCCCCAACTCAACATCAGTACATTTTTGTTTCTTACATTTGTACCACGGTGCATTTCCTGCAGTCAGCAATCCTCTCATTCTTGTACCTCTACCTCTGAACAGGGCCCTCACAAGCAGTACTTTACTGTGGCATTTCCCCAGGGAGTCCCACTTCACCCTGAGAGTAAAGCAGTTATTCTCCATTCCGCTTCTCAAACGCCACAGCCCTATAAGTTGCACTGTATATCGTACCAAGACGTGACCTGCATTCATGCTGAACTGAGCTTATTCAGCCCCAAATTCAACTAGCAACAATCTGGTGTTCAGCGACCGGGAGGGACAAGCACTGCACTGAATCCAACCTGTTTATCACATGTCTGATCTAATGCTGTTAAGCTGTTAAATGGTTTGTTGTAACCGAGCTTCTCATAGACTCTGAATTTTGATTAATAGCAATTACAGTCTGGAAGGATTTGTGGTATCCTGCAAGATAAAAAGAAATAGTTATATAATAGGAAAATGGAGGGGCCTGGAGGAGCCTTTAAATCCCACTTTGATAATTGCAGTATAAGCTGTCATATTAAAGCAATTTTGCGGGTTTCCACCACTGAATGCTGCTCTGTATTTTAAATGTCGCTGAACAAATCCTGGACTGCACTGCATATGTGACCAGAGTCGCTAGAGTGAGGAGAAACACAGCTCTGTTCATTATGATTACGCTTATTCCAATTAAACAAGTAAAGAGACTTCATGAAAGTATCAATAATTGGAGCGTTGCCTTGCTCTGTTAATAAGTGTGCACATAAAGGCACAATGTTATCTGTCTAAGTGGATGTGTGCAATAGGTATTATGAAGGAGACATTAAACTGAGGAGGATGGTATATGTGTGTAAGTGTCTGCTACTGACTTCTGGGACGTTGTGCTGGAGGAGCTGCGAGTCCGGTTCAGCATCGACAATGGGTGTGGTGGCGAGCAGGGTGCTGCTGTCGACAGAGGGAGAACTCAGCTCCTGACGGGGGCTGCCGGGGATGATACCTGCAGACTTAGCTGCCAGGTCAATGGCACCTGAAAGAGCATTAACAGTTTAGAAACACGAGGGATTTGTCACATCAGCACATGCTTGATAAGCATCAAGGGTAATTGAGACAAGCATGTGAGAATGGAGCTTATGAAAAATTAAACATCAGCAATTACAGTCAGCAACAGTTGGAATATAAAAATTGAAAGCAGAGGAAAGAGAAGAAAAAAAAAAACTATGGATGTGTAGCTGGAAGAATGTTCTTTTTGTCTTTTTAGCCCTGCACAAAAGAGTAATTGTTCAAAACTATATTCACTGTCGGACATCATGTGGGAGTAAAGAAGCCAATCATTGTCATATATTCATATATTTCGAAACTGGAATTCAATTTGGATAAAAAAAAAAACAGAGAATCCACAGAACAGTGTCTTATACAAAAACATCGTAATTTTACAAAAGTTTGATTTAAAAAGGAGGGGAAATGTTTGTGATGTGATGTGATGTAAAAAGTTATTAATTAGGACTAACTGTAAATAAGTTAAATAATTTGTAATATAGAGAATTAATTTTAAAGTAAATAATGTAGATCTCTCTTCAGGCGTTTTGTTCTTTATGTAGTCTTCCTGTTTTGTTGAGCCCATTTAGTGAAGGAGCTATGTCATAAAATATCTATTGCAACCAATTAAATGGGAATTTCAAAATAAGAAAAAAAAGAATTAACGAAGATGAATTCATAAAAGCAGTACATACTGGAGAGCTGGCTCGCCCCTGCAGAGCTGGATGCTGCAGGGGAAGCTTTGGATAGGGGAGGGCGGGAGGAAGGAGCCAGGCGAGTATGGATTGGCCGGAAGGATCCAGTTCCTGAGGGAAGAAACAGGAAGTGAGATTTGTAGAGTTGTTGTTGAAAAAAAGAAATAACACTTAGTTTTGATCAAAGAGCTGTTAATTACCAAAGTTAAGTAAGCTAAAGCTCAGTAAGTCTATGTAAGGGTTTTCTTTCACAGAAGTATGATGTAATAAAAGTTTTCTGGTGCAGTACACGGAAAAGTGCAATAATTTTAAAATTACTAAAATTAATCAGCAGAAGATGGAGATCTTCTGCTGATGACAAATCATAGGATCCTGATGTCTATAGAGTACCTGTGGCAGAGGAGTTGGAGAGGATGGAGAAGGAGCAGACATGCTGAGGAGTGTCTCCTGTAGTTCGGGGTAGGAGTGTTCGCTGTGGATGAGACAGAAGCAACTCAACTAAATGCACTGTTCTTCATCTTTTTGGCCATCATGACCTACCCATACAGCACAGAGATGCAAGTATTCAACCAACCCTTCTGTTCTTCTCTTACCTGAACTACAAGTGGTTTCCTAAGTTGTCTGTTTCGAGGTTTTCTCTGTCTTGAAAGAAAGAGATCTGACTGCATCTGCAAAGAAAAAAAAGCAGATTAACATTTGTGCATTTTCTTGTGCAACAACACACCGCACACTTAGCGTTTAATGCATTGCTCTTACACTGATAGAGTCGAGCTGCTGTCTGAAGGCTAGCTCAGCTTCCTTGTTGGGGGAGAACATTCTGTTGTGCCGCGAGCTGTTGGGCGGCAGCGTGGTGGGTACGGCGAACACACTGCCTTCTGAGTCGCTGCCCGCAGTCGACCCCAGCAGAGAGCGGGGGAGGTTGCGCCCACCTGAATAGGGGAGGAAGAAGTAAGATATGAGGAGGGCAATTATTTTTAATGATTAAAGCCATTGAACAATATCTCGTGATTCCATTGCTACAGCATCATCAGCACAAACACACACTATTGGTAAAATCAGCCACATATCAGTAATATCAGCAGGCTTACATGGTCCAGGACACAAAGCTGTTCAGATGTTTCTGATTCAACATAAACTCTTCTTTGACAGTTTATTGATTTCAAATCAATTTAATCCATATAAGATTTAGTTAAGCAAAAACCAGGCTGCTACTGAAGGCTGCAGACCCACAAGTACCTGAGGCACCAGCGTTTGGCAGGTGTAACCTGGCCCCTCGTACAGAGGCCTGCTGCCGGCCACAGCTGGGGCTGCGAACGCCTGCCATGGGAGCCTTTCCTGGAGGTGTAAGGGCCTGGTTTTGCTCCTCCTGATGGGTCTTGAGTGGGGATGTGGCTGTGGAGCACAGCTCTGGTGCCTGAAGGAGAACACACGTTATTGACACCATGCT